>CM042806.1:0-155766 GCA_009982885.2 Hyles vespertilio | reverse complement strand
CATACAATTCGCCGGCAGCCTGCTAAGATGCTTCTTTAAAACAAAAAGCCGCTATTGTTTAAGAAAGACCTGGGGGATCATACACAAAAAAAATGTCTGCAAGAGTTATTTATTCATCCTAATTCTCGATATCTTCAATATTAAATCTTTTTTATTTTGTTTTAGTTCAGGACGAGCAATTATCTGTACAAACTGCTGGCTGCAAAAAATCAGTGTAGACAATGACAAGTTTTATTCCAACGCCGCCGTAAAAATTGTATCCATCTGCGATTCTTTTGGACATACTTAACCACCCACAATTTCCTTCTGTTGAAAGAACACTGGCTGGATACTGTAAGTGGGTTGGCGGTACTCAGGACCATGATTATACTGTGGGTATTTAGCCTTTAGGTTGGCTATACCAATATTCACAATAGATAGCACACCGGCACATTGTTCCTAGATGTTTTGGACTGGAGATTATTTTTAGGAGCGACATATAATAAAAAATTATAAAGCATGATCTGTTGTACTTTATTGTCCGTAAGTTGTGTTTGATTTTAGTTTTCTTTCTGCAATTAATCCCTACTTTTCCTTATGTGTGCTCAGTAAATAACCAAATTAATGTCAATACAGTATTTGCAAAATAAATCTTAAACCTTAGGATAATATTATTTTTAAGTATGCAGAAGTCTAATATACTGTTGAGTCGAGTCTACTAAGTATATTACTTCTAGGGTCGAACTTAAATATAATGGTTGAAATTTTAAACTGACTTGTACAGCAATGATTGCTGTCTTTCTTCTTTTACTATCCATTAAGGTAATAAATAAACATGGCTGCTATCACATTCGATTCTCAGTTTTATAGCGTTTCATGTGTATGGACTATGACTACATAGCTTATTAAGTGCATATGCCAATAATAAATGATTATGTTTATTCAGATGCACAAGGGAACCCTCTGACCTGTTGTCGGGCGTCATGGTGATTGATAGCCAATCCACCACGCACTAAAGGTGAAGGAAAACATCGTGAGGAACCTGCTTACCATAGCGAGTCATAAATACTTTCTATGGTATTAAGATCGTCAACCCGCAGTAGGCCAGCGTGGTGGACTATATGGCCTATCACTCTCAATCGATATTCTTGATTGTGAGTACGCCCGTGTGCCCTGCAGTGGGACTATTGGTCTGATACAGATGCTAGCAGTCGCGACAAGTGATCATCCCCTGTGCCTGTGCCTGTATCTCATGCCTAGCATATTTGGTTATTGGGATTAATTTAATAGTTGTTTTATCAAGTAGTATGCCCCGCACAATTACGGCCAGATATAGGTACCCTTTCTTAATATTCATAACTATACACATACGAGATTCTGACGACTTGTTTGCAATTTATGTATAGGACATTCTGTTATAATTATATAGATAGCAATAAAGTAGATACTAATCTCCGTTGACGTAAAACCTTTACGATTAATAGCAGATTACGTAATTTTTAGCAAAGACTACTAAAAAATATATTTGATTTATAGGAAAAGAATTACGACTTCAGGTTTCATAAATGTCTAAGTTTTGAGATTCGCCACGCGGGAACCTTCGTGAAGTGAAAGGCGCCAAAACCCAAAATTGCCCTTAAGCTACTTGCAATTTTTTTCTTTGTTATTTTTAATAGTATTTGCTATAACTAACTAATGATTGTTAATTGTCGCAAAGTGACAATATTGTTGAAAAAGAATGGAGGCACGAAAAGGCGAAAAAAGTTCCTCCCGATGGCCTGCGTCATCGACTTCATCGACCTCCGATGATGACTTCCACATCAAATTTTGCAAATCTATAAGTACCGGGAGCTTTTGGAAGTACCCCGAAAATAGCATAAAAAAGAATTTGTATTATTTTTAAACCATAAAGAGCAAAAATGTTCACCGATAAAGACAGACTGTCTATTTGCCCGCGCTTTAACGCAGATATCGTCCACAGGTGTAGCTACGTCTTAAATCCTATTACTAGTGAGTTTAAAAATAGAAAACATGTGATTTGTCCATAAACAGCAAATGTATTTTTTACAAACAAATTTAAAAAATTACTTGGAGGACTCGGCTAAAAAGCATTATACCTGCTGGTGACACAGAGGTCGATGGCTACTTACTTCTGTCCCTCTAGAGATGTCGAATGAAAAGAATATTCTCGCTCTTTTGTAATTTGCCGTAATGTTATTCAAGTGAGCGCGCTTTCATTCGAAGAGTACGGGATGATAGTGTTCAAATAAAATCCCGCCGTCCGCAGACTGTGGCGTAACTTTTTTGCTACACAGAACTACCTGAATATGTTTCTTGACTCCTGGAGCTGGGTTAAACGTACATCCCTCCGGTTAAGCAATGCCTCCTGCATGAAATTCGATACTATGGCAAATTCTGCAAAATGGAGAAGGGTTGTTCCTATCTGTAAAGTACAGGAACATAGTTTTAAAAATGCACTGGTAGATATACAAACTCGAATGCGCTAACTGTGGGTGGCAAACCACTAGCGTATCCAACTCCTCCCTCAAAAAATAAATCAATTAACGAAAATAAAATAAAAACGAAGAAATAACTCATACGCAGGGCTATTTAACTGAAAAATCATTCCCAACAATTAAGAGCGTGTACACCTTGCGCGCAAAGTCACCTATAGGTATTTCTTCGTTAATTTCACGCACACATAACGCGACAAAGCTGTGTGCGTAGAGCTACCGCGTCGGCTCGCTATATAATCGGCTCAAACAACTTTGATCCGTGCGCTTAAATATTCAATTGAATGTAACTGTAATATAATATCATAAAATATTTTTATTTGCATTATAAGTAGACAAATATTACTCTGCAAGCAAAGAATATACAAATTTGGATACTAATCATATTTTCGTTATTATTACATTGTTAAGTTGCATTCAAATCAGTGTTCAATCAGTAGACACTACGGACGTTTTATTAATCATTTCGTGTTCGAACACATAATAGTGTTAGGGGCCTTACAACCCCTTACAATTACGAAATATATTTAATTTTATATTACAATACATAACATAATTTAGCCTCGGAATTACATCCCATTATATTACCTGTAACATAATTTATACTCACTACAAAATCATTGTAGGTAATAAAAATAATAAATATTTTACTACCAAAGTACTAAGATGTGGTAATCGCATTCCGCGCGTGGCTATTTTTACTACGCGCAGCATAATCGACTGCAGCCAGGCCGGAGCGACGAGCGATACGTCCTCCCTCTAGAAGGCCTTGCGGCGGTCTGATTTGATCCACGTCGGACAGCGTGTTTTATAGTGGTTTTTAAAATATTTGTAGAAAACATGAAAACTAATTTTGTTGAAATATAAAAATGGTAATTTATTGATAAGATGTTCTTCTATTGTAATAGCAATTGCTATAAAAATTATGTACGATAAGTTGGTGAAAAAAAATATGTTCTTGACGAGAGTTTCTAAATAATTTCGCATTGTTTAAATTTTTATTTGTCAGGAACTAAACACAAAAAGATTATTTTTCTCAGCAAAATCCCTCCATAAGGATCTTATTAGTCTGATATATTTTTATTTTTCACCTTATATTTAGTGGTTTCGGATATCTTAAGCTTCTAAATTGCCATTTAAAGCCTAAATAACGAAACTTGTGTTCAGTAATCGTATAGTACTCACAAATTATCCATCAATCTATAATGTTTTTCACCAAAATCCCTAGATGACAACCTTTTCTAAAATTAGTAATAATTATTTTTCCTTTAAATTGTTTATTGGTTGCTATTAACTCATTTGAAAAGTCCTGTTTTAAGCCAAAAAGCGCGTGCAGGGTATAAACGCTCTTAACTGCATCTAACATAGAAACTCAACTTCAAAATTTAACAAATCAGATTTTTTCATGAACTTATTGACTCAAGCACTAACTAAATAATCATCAATCAGAAGGACAATCCTATAAATTCAGCATCGATAAAAGATATACTACATCAACGCTCCGAAACAGTTCCTTATTGAAAAATGGACCTTAATGTCATGCAGTGGAATGCTCAGAGTATTTTAAGTAATAAGATCTTACTATCTCAATTTTTATATGAGAAGCAAATCCACTTGGCAATCATATCGGAAACTTGGTTGACACCCAAAGAAACATTTGCAATAAGAGGTTACAATGTAGAAAGAAATGATGTTGGCAATGAACATAATGGCGTAGCTATTTTAATTCGTAATAATATTGATTACAAAAGAATTAATACTTATTGTGATAATTCATTGCAAATATTTGTATAAGAATTAATCTAAATAATAGAGAAATTAGTATCGTTAGCTTTTATTGTCCTACAAATTGTTCTCCATCTTTTGATAAAAATAAATTTGACTCTTTAATAAAGTCTGTCCCGGAACCTATGATATTTGCTGGCGATTTTTAATGCCCATCACACCCTGTGGGTTGTAACTCTGTTAATGCACGAGGTAGAGATATTTTGGATGTCATTGACGGCAATAACTTGATTTTGTTAAATTCTGGTGAAGTAACTACAGTTGGTTCTTTGACGTGGCGTCCAAATGCTCTAGATTTAACTTTGGTCTCTCCATCACTTGCTCTTTCTTCGGACTGGTCTGACATAATGATCCTCTCGGTAGTTATCATCTTCCTGTAATTATTAAAGTTTTAGTAAATAATAATATACATAGTTGTGCTGCAAATAATAATGGTAGTGTGCATTTGCCCATCTACCCAATTATAAAATGGTGGATTGGAAAATGTATACACTAAATGTAGATTCGGAATTGTCAAATTTCCAAACTCAAAGTTGCATTGAAACTCCATTGAAAATGTACACATTATTTTGTGAATTGTTGCATTCTGCGATCAATAAATCCCTTCCATATGTAATCAACACATGATATCTCCTACAAATACACCTAATATTAACTCCCCGAGCAGGAAATTTATTAAACATCCTCCTCTTCCTTGGTGGAATAAAAAATGTTCTGAAGCAGTTCAAAATTCAAGGTATGCTTATCTCAATTTTAAAAATAATCCCTCAGATGAAAGCTATGTTGAGTTTAAAAGGTTACAAGCTCAAAAAAAACTTATTTTGAAAACAGAAAGATCAAATAGTTGGGTCCAATTATGCAGTTCTTTTAATCGGTGTACTCCTCTTTCAAAGATCTGGAAATATATGCGGAAATTTAACAAAACATTTTCTTGTAATACTAATGATGATAGTTGGGTTAATGATTTCTTACGAAAGTTTACTCCAGATTATGTAAATAATCATCCTAATTTATCTTCTGATTCTGCAACAAATTCTGTAAATAGTTTTTTAATCAAACCTTTTTCAATACAAGAGCTAATATCTTCCATTTATTCTAGAAAGGATAGTGCTTTTGGTTTGGATGGAGTTTCTTATATAATGTTGAAACGACTAAGTCGCAAAGCTCTCTGCATTTTACTTCAAATATTCAATAACCTTTGGTTAAACAATGACATACCTCAGTCATGGAAATCTGATTGCTTAGTACCAATTTTAAAACCAGATAAACCTCAAATGAGTCCTGACTCATATAGACCCATTGCTCTTACATCATGTGTAGGCAAGGTATTTGAGCAATTACTCAAACAAAGGCTTGAATATTTTGTTGAGCATAATAATATTCTTCCAGCTAATCAATTTGGGTTCCGAAAGGGAGTGTCGGCCCGTGAAAGCATAGGACTGCTTCAATTGGATATTCATAATAGTCTTGTTAATAAGGAGTTATTGTTGTCAGTGTTTTTTGATGTTGCTGGAGCTTTTAATAGTGTTAATATTAATGTACTTTGTTCCGAATTACTTTCAATTGGAATGCCAAACAAAATAGTTCACTGGATTAAGAATTTTTTAACAGAAAGAGAAGTCTATGCAAAGTACAATGGTAAATATTATGGACCAAGACTTTCATCTGTTGGAGTATGTCAGGGGGGAATACTCTCTCCACTAATTTTTATCTTGTATATACGTCGTTTGAATCTTGTTTTGGGGCACTGAAGTAAAAAATCTTCAATTTGCTGATGATTTAGTTGTTTACACCACTGGGAACAATTTGGATAATGTTACAAACATTCTCAACAAGTCTTTGGCATCTCTGTGTGCATATTTCTCTTATTTAAATCTGGACATAAATCCATCTAAATCAAATTGGTTGTTTTTGGTAAAAGTAGATCTGTAAGTCCCTCTGTGTATTTTAATAATGTCTCTATTCCAGTTTCCTATGATGCAAAGTTTTTGGGTGTGACATTTACCCATAATCTTTCCTGGAGAAGGTATATTGAGTTATTAAGTGCTAGAGCTAATAGAGCCTTTAATATTATGAAAACTTTATGCAGAACATCTTGGGGTGCTGATCCCAAAATATTGTTGTTGCTTTATAAATCTCTAATTCGTAGCCACTTTGAGTATGGGTTCCTGTCTTTTGCTGGTGATAAGAGATTGGTAGACATCTTAGATAATATACAAAACAAAGGCTTGAGGTTAATAACTGGAGCATTTAAAAGCACCCCTATTAACGTAATGCAAGTTGAGTGCAATCTTGCCCCATTAAGTATAAGATTTGGTTATTTGAAAGAAAAGTTTTTATTAAAATTATACAGCAAAACAAATAATCACCTATTTTTAAATTTGAAACATACTGCTCAATCTTCTGCTTGTAGCTCCCTATATATTCTCCAAGGCTTCTCACAATATGTAAATTTTCTTGAAAATCTGCATATCCATAAATCTTCCTCTCTTCCATGTTATCAGGAAGATTTTAATAGTAAATTTCCTGAAATTGACATCATTATTGATCACAATTTATTCTCTAAAGATGTATACTGTAAATTTTCTAAATTTACCAATTATAGATTTGTTTATTCTGATGGGTCCAAAACAGAGTCTGCTGTATCAATTGCTATTTATGATGGATATTTGAATTCTGGCGTTGGTCATAAAATAGACCCTCATGCAAGCATATTCACTGCTGAGGCTGTAGCTATTCTTGCTGCTTTAAGGCATATAAAACATAGTAATGATGGTTGTTATGAATGGGTAATAGTCAGTGACAGCATGAGTGTTCTCGAAAATCTTAAAAACAGTAGATTCAATGCTGACACTATTTAATTCCCCGTATCAGGGAGACTTGTATGGATTTGTTCTTTAATAATATTAAGCTTGTATTTATGTGGGTTCCTTCTCATATGGGAGTGTTGGGAAATGAGAAGGCTGATTTTCTGGCCAGAACTATTACACATTTTTCAACAACTGTTCCTGACTCCAGTAGAAATCTAAATTTTTTTGTACCACACACAGATGTGGTCCCTATCCTTAAAAGAAGATCAATCGACTTGTGGACGAGGCATTGGAAACAAACAGTTGAGATTCAAAATAAAGGTCTATGGTATGCTACTTACAATGTCGCCATTGGCTCAACACCTTGGTTCTGCAAAAGTCGATTTTATAAAAGTCGAAAATTTTACACTGCCGTTTTGCGGCTTCGTTTTGGACACTGTCGTTTAAACTATCATCTATTTCGTTTGAAATTGGTGCAAAGTCCTTACTGTGACCATTGTAATGTTCAGGTTGAGCAATCTCTGTCTCATTTATTCTTTCATTGCTCATCCTTTGGCATTCAGCGCCTTGTGCTGATGGGTGAGCTGATTAAAATTTATAAAAAAACGGACTTAATTCCGCGCTCCATCCAGGCTCTTCTTGAAAATGGTTCAACGTACACAGCGTTGTTTGACTTTATTGTTGGTACTGTTGGGCAAATTTAATTGTTCGTAAATATTGAGGTTTGTAAATAGTTTCGTCTTAATGTACATAAGATCTTGGGTTTTTAATTTGATTTCTCTATTTTTATTCTCAATTATTTTATAAATTAAGAAACCACTGTAGATGATTAATAACTTATTACATATTATTAATGCACTCTGAGTATATACTTTGTAACGTTAGAATTTTGAATATTTGCACTCTTGGTTACTGTTGTGGTTACCATAGATTTAGTATAAAACATAGATCGGCTATGTGAAAGAGATAGAATAATTTAACTCATATGTTAAAGCGAGATGCATGATGCGACCATACGTTTACACAGAAGTAGCCTGCAGTGACCCAGAGTCGAAATATGTCAAACTAAGCGAGCAACAAAATTCGCTTATTTTCATAATTTATTTAATTTTACAGTACTTGGTTATATTTATTAAACGTAGTTTATTATAGTGCATTGTGCAGTGCTAAGGTGTGGTTCATGCAGGCGTAAAAATCCGAAATAATTAAAGTTTTCACAGGTACCGGCCACTTTTGCACAATACTATTTTGTGATGATATTATAGAATTAAATGGAAATCCGTGTATACATATCGGTAGAAAAGAATATAGTATTTCATTATATAAATACGCTGAAAGCATCCATTACGTATAAAAAATAATATCAAATACGTGAATTTACAATAATTTCAACCAAAAGTTGCTAGGGATTGACCAATGATTAAAGATTATAATTCTTTTATCATTGGGATTGACTGACAGGTTCGATCAATAAAAGGTTGTCGATAAAATAGTCGATGACAACACATGTTTCCCTACATTTTTATGGAGCTATAGTATGTTGTGATAGTGTGCATTCTTCTTCTTCTTCTACCTGGCGTTATCCCGGCCATATTTCCCCGGCCATTATTATAGTATTCATTCTACAATATTACTTATTACTTTACTTTTTCTCATTTTTTTATATTTGTGGAATAGTTATTATAACACTTCATGTATGTGATTTATGAATTAAGAACCTGTTTCAATCTCTGCCAAGAGGCTGTCAATTTATAATAGTAAAACAAGAACATATTCGATATTATTATAAAATATGCGATACTTCTATGCACAGTATGATCGTCCAAACCTTGAAGCAACATTATTCATTTATCATAACATTTGGTATAGGTTTAAAATTTATAATTCTCATAGGAAAAACATTAGTTTAGGTAAAGTGATCGAGAAAAGCTTCATTGTTTATTAAACTGTCTCTTTCTTCAGCCACAGGAATGCGACTAATGAACATAGGCCTTCCACAAGAATGTCTACACCAGTTTGTTGTAAGCTGCCTGCATCCCACACTGCATCCAACGACTTCCTACAAGCTCCTCCGTACACCTCTAACGCGGCCCAGCAGGCGTCCAACACTTCCCAATGTGTTACAAGTCAATTAATTGACGTAAATAAGCATATTTTTTTAAACTCTAGTATACATATAGTAAAAATGTGTTTCTTAGACTTACGCGAATGTTAATCATTGAAAAAAAAACTAATATTCACGGATTTTGTTGCAGACTGAGTCCACCCTGTGACTACGAAAGCTGTAAAGTAATCGAAACTTCGCGACAGGAAATTAAAAATGAAAAAAATAAACCGAAAACGCTAAAACTTTGTTAATTATAGTTTTATTTTATAAAAGTGTTTTTTGTTCTCAATTTAATGTAGGGAGCTTTGTTATTGAAACGAGTGTTCGGGCTTGAATATGATTTATTACTAACTTTAATCGATTACAAATGACACATAATATAGGTCTTAGGTCTATATAACATACATGCATGCATGGCTTACACACTACTACACCACACCTCAGGGGTGAGAAGAAAAAAAAATATATATAGAAATGTTTTTTTTTTTTTTGTTATTATTCTATGCATAATTATTTTATTGATTAATTAAATACGTTTCAACTTCTAAAAGGTTTTGTTCTATTTTTATGTACTACATCACATTTATTCTTTTTTAAAATTTCCACATTTACTCCTAAATCTTTCAATACGACAAATGGACCCTGCCATTGATTTTCTAACTTATTGGCAATTTCGTTTTTGACCAATATTAATTGACCGTTATTATATTTGACATCATTTAGGTATTTATCATAACGTTCTTTACGCATTTGTTTGCTTAAAATAAGATTATTTCGAGCATCTTTGTGTGCTAATTGTAACCTATACTTAAGATCTAAAGGATAACTATCTGGATTATACAAAGGTTCAACATGTTGACTTACTCTACACGGTATTACGCTAACTTTTCCAAATACCAATTCAAAGGGCGTGTACTTTGTTTCTGTATGAACAGTATTATTAAAACTATAACACCAATATTGTACCCATTGACTCCATATTTCTTTATGACTATCACACTGTATGCGCAAAAATGTATTTAGACTATTGTGAGAATTTTCAAGTGCACCAATGGATTGATGGTGATATGCTGTGGATGTTAATTTGCTTATACCTAATAATTTACACACCTGTTCCATTACTGACGAGACGAACTCCGTACCACGATCAGTTGCTATTATGTTTGGTATCCCATATCTTAAAATAAAATTATGAACGAAAATTTTCGCTACACTTACCGTATCCTTATGTTTTAAAGGATAAGCCTCTACAAATTTAGTAAGCTCACACTGTAGCGTTAAAATGTAAACATTTTCTTCCATATCTTTTTCTAACGGACCTACGACGTCTAGATAAATCTTTTCAAAAGCACTAGATGCTGTTGAAGTAATTGCCATGGGCGCCTTGACATATCTACAATGTTTCATTTTCTGGCATTTTACACATTTACTCACAAAATGTTTCACATCATTATCTAAGCCTGGCCAATAAAATTTCCTTTTAATGTTATTAGTCATTCTGCGTACACCTGCATGACCTGCGGTGGGCAATAAATGGAAATCATGTAATATATAGTTCTTTTCTTCTTCATCATTAATTCTCCTAACTCCTCTCAATACATAAATTCGTGGACCGGTCCAATTTTTGTTATCTCTTATTTCTCTTAACACATCTTTAATAAAACTCTCACACTCTTTAGTTTTTACTATGCATAGTTCATTTATATTTATATATTTACAAAATTCGCCTAACTTCGTCACAAATTCGGCTCGCGTAAATTGTGCCTGAAAGTTTAGGTTAATATATAACATTTTCCTTTGACGACTATAAATAAAACATTCCTTTTCCTTTTCAACTTTATTCTGTCTCCTCAATTGGTATAATTCCTTGCTACCTATAAAAACCATTTCCACAGAATCATTCGGTATTTTTAGTACTTCTACTACCTGTGGTTGATCAGGCCACTGTTCGTCTGATTTACTAAAAATACGTTCATTTAACTGTTGATCTAAATGTCTTTTCTGTACTCTAGTCGTTACTAACATTATTTCTTCATTCATTTCTTTTAACATATCTACTGTTATATTAATTCTGGATAATGCATCTGCTACATTATTATTTTTACCTTTTACATATCTTAATATATATATTTCTTGTGTGCGTGTGTATGTGACTGAACTCCTCCTAAACGACTGGACCAATTTTGATGAAATTTTTTGTGTGTGTTCGTGGAGATTCGAGAATGGTTTAGATTTACAGTTTGGTCTACTGGAAAATGTTTTTTCAATTAATTTTATATAAAAGAAAGTCGTGTTAGTTACACTACTTATAACTCAAGAACGGCTGAACTGACTTGGCTGAAAATTGGTGGGGAGGTAGCTTAGAACCAGGAGAAGGACATAGGATACTTTTATCACGTTCTCGGTTTCCCGAGTTTATATTAGCTTATTAACATTTTCTCATACAAAATGTTCATGGGTTCGTAACTGTCAAACATTTAATGTTCATCCCGTCGATACGGTAAACTCTTCTCTCAAATTAAAGAACGTATTTAAATAAAGGTTTCGAATCGACAACATATATCCACAATATTCGATTAATGGCGTATTTTAGATTTTAAAGATGTAAATTAATGACATTAATGAAAAGGGATTGACATTTAAATTGGTTGTCAAATATTAATGCATGCGTTCAGAAATTAATTTTGTGTAACCAAAAGAGAATGTATTATGAAGTTAAATAAATATAGGACAATTAAATAAATACTATTCACACGTAAGAAGATTTACTTCTTTTCAGATAGAATATCACTTGAAAATGAAAAATCTTTATTAAAATAACAATTTTACATATGGAGAATATTGCAGGGGTTTTCAAATTAGGCGTTGCCTGTGTCTTGAGAATCCAGTTAAATATAATTATTGTAATTACATTAATTGTGGGTGTCAGTGTGAGAAAGTGCTAATAGTGTACGTTTGTGTTTGTGTGTGTGTTATGTGTTATTATGTTTACTTTTATCACGAATTTTTACAGTGTCTTTTCCTTCGCTAAAATTCACTGATAGAAATATTATACATTCTGAAATGTTATGTCGAAGAAAATCGAAACCACTAAAGTTATTTGTATGAAAATTAATATTTCATTTCTTTATTACGAACAAAAGTAATGGCGTAATATTTATGGAAAAAACAGCATAGTGGGGGTTCACCCCCATAAGGGATGGAATATTGCATGGATAATCAAAATCGCTTTAAAAGTGTTTAATGTCAAAAAAATATAAGGAACACTATTTGGCTATGGAGAAACGGGATATTATAGAGTGGGACGTACGGGAGATGACTGGGTTAGCTGACAGCTTTGATAGGACGAAATGTAAATGCACGGTATAAGACGGGATGGATAATGAAGAGAAAGGACGGGACGTATCGGGAAGTGACGGGGAATAGACGGGATGGGACGGAATTGAGCAGGACAGTACGATAGCTATGTCATGTTAAGGTATACAAGAGCTTATACGAAAAATAACATGTATTTGGTGTGAAGTAAAATAAAAAAATATCTGCATCCAGGCAAAGGGGGGTCGGGCTTTTTTGCTATGGTAAATAATTCAATTTAATATTAATCATATAATAACTAAGCCATAGCTTAGCGTGGTCGGGTCAGCTATGGTATCTTTTAATTGATTTCAATGAATGTAGTCGGAGTAATAAGTGCGTGGTGGCCTGTTGGTAAACGGACTAGACGCGACTGCCAACATGTTCACGGTGGTCGCGGGTTCGAATCCCAGGGCATACCTCTGACTTTTCGGAGTCATGTGTCTATTGATAGTCAATCACCACGCACTAAAACGGTGAAGGAAAACATCGTGAGGAAACCTGCATACCATAGCGATTTATAAAATTTCTATGGTATGTAAGTCCGCCAACCCGCACTAGGCCAGCGTGGTGGACTATATGGCCTAACCACTCTCAATCGTACTCTCGATTGTAGAGGAGGCCCGTGCCCTGCAGTGGGACGTATATGGGCTGATACAGATACAGACAGTCGGAGTAGTAACAGTGTTATAATATCTCCGTAGCAAAATAATGATTTAAATCTGGAGAGATGGGATAGAATAGAATATAAGTTGGATAAAATGGGACAGAAGAATAGGTACAGGATGGGATTGGAATTGGATAAGCAGTTTAGACAACGGCTGTCATGTTGATTTGAAATAAAATATGGACTGGAATCTATATTTGCACCCAGGCGAAGCCGGGCCGGGCCGCTAGTACAATTTTAAAATTATACTCCTCTAATATCAATCTGAATTTCAGTAGTCTACTAGAGGGATCCTTCATTGAAAATAAATATATTAACGGTCTGTGATCCGTCATTATGGTGAATGGTTTGCCAAACACATAAGGCCTAAAGTATTTTACAGCCCATACAATAGCAACTAGCTCCTTTTGGATAGTTGGGTAGTTAAGTTCAGATTTATTAAGTGGTCTGTTAGCATATGCCACTGGTTTCATATTTTTATTACTCAAAACTGCTCCTATAGCTGTACCTGATGCATCTGTTTGAATAGTAAATTCGTTATTTTCAGAAAAATCTGGAAATTCTAAAACTGGTGGACTTGTTAAAACATGTTTCAATGTTTCAAATGCATTTTGACATTCGTCAGTCCATATAAACGGTTCATTTTTTCGGGTTAATTTATTTAAAGAGTAAGTTATGTTTGCAAAGTTCTTAATAAATTTTCTGTAGTAATTACAAAAAGCTACAAATCTTTTTACTTCATCTGTATTTGTTGGTACAGGATATCTCTGTAATACTTCCACTTTTGCTGGGTCAGGTAAAACTCCGTTTGCTGTTACTAAGTGTCCTAAGTAAAGAATTTCTTTTTTAAAAAATATAGATTTTTTTGGATTCAATTTCAAGTTAACCTTTCTCAGTCTTTCTAAAACTTCAGTTAAGTTTTTGCTATGGTTCTCTAAATTTCTACCAAAAACTATCAAGTCATCTAAATATATAAAACATCTGTCATATGTTAACCCAGACATAGCTACTGACATGACCCTACTAAATGCACTTGGACTTGTTTTAAGACCCATCGGTAACCTCTTCATCTGGTACTGCCCAGTGTTCGTAGTGAACGCAGTATATTCTCTACTCCTTTTGTCTAAAGCGACTTGGTAATAGCCTTGATTGAGATCTAAATGTGAAAAATAGATAGAGCCAGAAAGTGAGTCAAGAATTTCAGTAATATTTGGTAAAGGGAATTTATCGTCTACAATGCAATCATTCAATTTACGGTAGTCTACGACCAATCTCCATTTTTTCTCATTTCCTTCGGTTTTCTTAGGAACTAACAAGATAGGACTGGACCATTCGCTTTTCGCTTTCTCTATTATGTCATTATTAATCATATCTTCTATTTGTTTATTAACTTCATCTTTCAAAGAATGAGGTAGTCTGTACTGTTTGATGTATGCAGGGCTAGTATTCGGTTTTATTGTTATTGATTGCTCATAAATGTTCGTAGTTGTTAATTTGTCTCCAGGTAGAAAGAAAACATCTGAATATTTAGAACACAATTGCTGAATTGATTCTCGTTCTTCCAAATTGAGATGATCTAACTTTAAAATATCTAATAAAATTTTTGCTCGCTCTAAGTTATTATCGGTACATTTAAAATTACATAAATCATAATCTTCAAGTGAAAATATTTCTGGTTGAAATGTTGGTATTACAACATCTTCTTCACTGGTATTTAAAATTTTTACAGGTATCCTATTATTCTTTATTGTACCTATGCATCCAGCGAGAAAAACATTCTCTGCCAACTCTCTACTATTGATAAAGCAATCATTTCTTAACTTAGTTTCCAAAAGCAAATAATGAATTGATTCACTACGCGCTGGAATATGTAGCATTTCTTTAGAGTAATCTATTGAGTTATGAAGCAATAATGTATAATATTCAATTTCATTTTTAAACAAAGTAATCATGTTATTCTTTAAATTAATATCCGCTGCATAACAACAAAGAAAATCTAAACCTAAAATTCCATCAGCCTTTAATGGTATGTTATCGAAAACATAAAACTTGGTGTCAAATGTGACACTATGTTCGTCACTATAATGAATCAGACTAAGATGACTAAATCCAATCGATTGAATCTGACCTCCAATACCATTTATGGTAGTCTCATCTTTATTTACAATACTGTCGCTAGGTAATGCATCTTTCTTTATCACACTAATGGATGCTCCAGTATCTACTAACCAAAAATATTTTCTTTTACCAACATAAAAAGTTAAAAATTTTGATTTACCCGTTAATGTTAGAATATAATGTTTAAGGTCGAAAAAACTTTATTTCATTATTTTCTGATTTCACAGATTCATTTGGATCTATTTGTTCGGTATAAAACAAACGATGCTGATTACCACTACTATGAGTTTTGTATCTCGATCGATTCTCGTTTGATAGTCGGTTAACTCGCTCACCAAATATATTATTATTTCTACCCTGAGCGTTACCTCGAGAGTTATGGAATGATCTTGCACGATAATTATTGAAATGTCCTCTACCAAGGTTATTCGAATAATTATTAAAATTACCTCTGTTGTAATTATTTGAAGGCTTGCAATGAGAATAACAATTCCGATTTCCGCGTGGCTGCTGGTTGTACGATGACCGGTGGTAAGAGTTATTATTTGCATGCAACTTACCTCTGCCTCGACGCTGGAATTGCATGACATTTTCACCTGTTGAAGTAGATGCCGCTGTCAACTCCTCGTCTTTTGCAGCCTGTATAGCGTCCGTCAAACTACTGTAGTTTCGTGCTGCAATTATTGTACTCAGCCGGGAGTCGCTCAACCCATCTGCAAATCGTTTAATGGCGATTTTTTCATTTATTGGTTTTAACACAGCATAATTTTCCGAATTACCATCCGCTTGCGATATTGTCAAATTAGTAAATAATTTTTCTAAATCAGTCCCGTATTGGACAATTGAACGCCAGCCTTGTTTAGTGCTTTGCAGGCATGATTGTAATGCAGTAAATGATTGTTTAACTATAAGGATGTTACGCAAATCTTTGACAAGGTCTTTTGTAGATGTACTCAGTGGACATACGTAGCTTCGCATTTTCCGTTAATCTACTTTTCAAAACAAATTTAATAAGAGTATTCTTCCCTGCTTCGGACAAAGTATCTGCATACATTTCTATGGTGTCAATGATATTTTTGGTGTTATTTTCTCTACCGTTCATGACAGGAATCAAACTACAAGCAGTCTTAAAATCGAAATCCATGATGGTTTCTGAAAATGAACTTGCTTTACAAAATTCACTATCGCTATCGCTATCTGAAATGTTTTCTGAACATAAGTTAATAATTTGTTGGTAGTTCAATTTTATTTCATTTTCCAACAAAGTTAAAGATTTACAAACTTCGGTTTTTAGACCCTTTTTTGGCAGTAGAAATTGAATTAATTCTGTGCTCTTTTTATATACACTTTCTGTTTCTGATAATTTATTCCTAATAACATTGCCTTTAAACCTAGATTTTCCTTTCTTAATTAAATATTTTCGTATTAACTGAAGTTCATCTAAGCATTCACGTAATTGATTTTCCATTACCTCTCACAAAACAATATGAATACATACCAAATTGCCGTTTGTTACCATAGTAGGGGCCATGAGTGGTAAGTTGATACATTGGAACACGATCTTACTTCACACAAGTGATTCACTACAATAAAATGATTTGTAAACTATAATTTACACATAATTTTAATGTCTCTAATTTTAATGTCTTTAATTCTAATGTCCATAATTTTATTTTTGCCAAAATAAAAATACGTACAACATTGCTACCTCACTATTAGATTTTGCACTTTTTCCTTTTTAATATCACTAAACACAAAGACGAATTCACTTTTATTTCGTTGGAACACGCACGCCGCTGTCTTCTCCCCGATTTTCCCTGGTACGGCTGAACGATCGGCGCAAATTATTCAGTGTAATCTGGTCGCTAATCCAGGAATGGTGGCATTTCTTATATTGTTTCCATATAAGATAAATAGCTCCAAGACCCAATATAATGCATATAGTCACCAGTATGATGGAATGACTCGAAATGTGCATTTTTAATTCTTCCACTTGGGCATTATTTGATCCAGCTGCATTCTGGTTTAAGTAAACCGTCTCCTGGTCAACTTTAGATTGGCACATCTTATCCAGAATTATTGTAGGATTCTTTAGAAATATTATATCTTCTTACAGCTTGTCATCCCAGAGTAATTTTCAGTAGTCATTTCGGATCAAAGTTCAATTATTTAAAATCACTCTTGAAACGCAACATTACTCCTGTGTAAGAACCGGCGCGACGCATCCCAAATATGGCAAGGGTCGCCATGTAGGGAGCTTTGTTATTGAAACGAGTGTTCGGGCTTGAATATGATTTATTACTAACTTTAATCGATTACAAATGACACATAATATAGGTCTTAGGTCTATATAACATACATGCATGCATGGCTTACACACTACTACACCACATTAATTAGTATAATATATATGTACTGTGTATACATCACAATAAAAAAAAATTGTTCAGGTGAACATAAAGACCCATACAAAACATCTCAAACAAAATAACATGACAATTTATCTTTATTTATTTGTGTGTTTATCATATATATAATAAAATGTCGCATATATCCATAATATTTTATTTCACAACTACAGGCCGACAGCTATATCGATATCGATATGATAGTATCGAAAGTGCATGGTACACCACTATATGTCAAGCACACATGTAAACTTCACGCACACAATCGTAAATCAGTTTTGGTCGCGCTCAAAATGACACATTGCCGATCTATGTTCTATACTACATCTATGTTTATAACAGAAATTTACATTCGGACAAAAGCACACAATACCAGATTCATCCATCACTATTTATAAACTTGGAGTTCTTTAGAGAAACAATTAAAAGATGGCGCTAGTTGGGAACCGTAGTGAGTTTATGATGCACTTATCTATATATCAAGGTTTGTTTTTGTGTTTTTGACATTTCAACATTTGTTGTTGCTGGTGGTTGCTGGCCGTTTGGAACCTATTGTGGAACCTATCAATAAACTTGTGATTACATGTTTCACTGCGAATAATCAACTTTATATGTAAGAGATATTATGATGGTTAAGTGTGAATACAGTAATCGGAATACATATTGAGAATAAGGAGAGGTTTGGGCGCGGCATCGGTGAGCTGAGCATTAAGTACAGCTGTGCCCTGACTGGCATCTGCTGAGATGGAGGGTCACGGCGACGGCGAGCGGGAGCGTGCACTGTGAGTGAGCCTTGTGACGTTCAGCACATACCGCAACCAAACATACGTCCACCGTCTCTACTCCCTACTAAGTTCTTGTTCTCAAGAGCAAAATTAATGTTGACAGTTAAACAAATCACTTTCTTTTCTAATTTTCGCTTTCAATGTAGTAAACATATAAATCAAAATAGTACACATTCCAGTTTACGTATTCCAATATTTTTTAGGAATTATAACTACACTTAAATAGCCTATCATCATCATCATCATATCAGCCACAGGAAGTCCACTGCTGAACATAGGCCTCCCCCAATGATCTCCACAATGACCTGTTGGAAGCGGCCTGCATCCAGCGACTTCCTGCAACCTTAGTCAGATCGTCCGTCCACCTTGTGTGCGGGCGTCCGACACTTCGCACAGACACAAATAGCCTATACACTAGTGAAATTACTAATAAACCTCCTGGGCACACAACTCTCATTAATGTTAAGTTGATCCCACAAGGACCATGTATTTTATTTATTTATTTATTTTATTTATACACATTATTGCACAAAAAAAAAAAACGAAAATCACAGTCATAAAAGTACAATTGGCGGTCTTATCGCTCAAAGGCAATGTCTTCCATACAACCATGGGATGGATTTTATAAACGGAATAAATAGAGGGCAGTCTTAAAGTGTAAAGAATAGGAGTTAAGAAGGAAAAATATAAGAAATACAAATTTCTGACAAACAACAAAGTGTGGTTCTTCTGCCCATAATTTAACTGTTTGGAAAATATCATATAAATGCATTTTAATCTAGAGTGTCAACTCTATAAAATACTTTAACAATTATAATATAATAAAGTATAAAAGTAATTGGTTTTTAAAAAGGTTTTTTTTTGTAAGATAAGTAAATATCCACTTATTCAAGTAATGTTTATATACAGTAGAATTGAAATTATCCAGATCAATTGTAATCAGAAGCAGTCTGGATTATTGATATTTTAACTAACTTCAAAAAAAAAGGTTCTCAATTTAACTGTATGTTGTCTTTTAGTATCAATATGAATGATAACATATTACAATGTATAAAATACATTAGGATTCATAATATTGTTTTTTTTAAATGATGTATAAACATGTAGAAAGAAATACCTATGAAATAAACATATATAATAATTATTTTTTCTAATTAATAAAAGGAAAAGAAGCAAGATAAATGCTGAAAGCTATCACTATCATAAGACAGAATGATTTGACCCATATATTAAAGCGAGATGCTTGATGCAACCAGACATTTACATGCAAGAAGCCCATTGTGAGCCAGAGTCAAAATAAGTAAAACTAAGCAAGCAACAAATTTTGCTTATTTTCATAACTTATTTGATATTTCAGTACTTACTCACCAGTCTTTTTCGATGTTAATTCATTTTAAAACTGATTCAAGGTTAGCAATAGGCTACATAAGACAAACTATGATTTATTAAATAAAAAATAATTTAAGTTAAATTTAACAAGCAGTTCTTAATTACATTTTAATGTCGGGTATGTCACCCTCTTTTTGAAACACATTCTTGGAGCCTTAAAGGCACTCTCTCCACAAGGTTTTTGACTCGTGTCATCAGATAGAAGTTACTCACACTGTGTGCAGTCGGGCATTGTCCTGCATCACAATGAAACCTTCAGGGGCTGATTGTGTAAAATGGAATGATATGAGGTCTGACTACTTGATCGATGTAACTTTGTGCTGTACCCATGTTCAGAAAAGCAAGGTCAGTTTTACCTTGTAAGCTAATACCAGCCCAGAAAATAACAATGGGTCCACCAAATCTATCTCATTCATGAATACAAACATTAGAAAAACGTTCTCCACTTCTTCTCTATTATTGTCCACGTCTATCATCACTCAAAAACTTCACTTTACACACATCCCTGAAGAGTAGAGCTGTAGCCAATCGTATGTATTCGGTACTGAGTAACGAGTACTCTGTCTGACATACGGTACCGAATCGTTACTCACAAATAAATTTCGTTACTCGTATTTTTCGTATCTACTGATGTAAGATGTTAGTTTGGTTCTGCGAACAAGTACGACTATTTTCGGTTTCGGTTCGCACAAGGACTCTTGATGCGTGAATTGAAACAGTTTGGTGTCTGAGTAGCTAGGTACTACATAATGGCCTGTTCTTTGGTAGGTACGATAATACTAACTCTATGTAGGTACGTTTTATGATAAACATGCGCGCGGGTATGCTGTGATTTTAAAAAAGGACCATATTATATAACAATTTACGTTTGTTTCATAAAATGTTCAATACCGTTATGTAATTCCTAGTTACCAGGTTTGCATCAGGGCCCTCTATTAAATTAAATGTTTACGCTATGCATACTTCTTAATACACTTGAACAATAACAAACCAACTGTTTCCTGTATACATTTAATCTGATTTATATTTTTGTCAATTGATGTTAGCATGAAACAATTAATTAATATATTCGACACTTATTTGTTTCTTTTTAATTAGTAGATTCACAATGGACCGCAGTGTTATTGTGATAACATATTTTCATTGCTAAAAGTGATCTAAATACTAATTTCAGTAATTTTCTGTAAGATCCTTGAATTGTATCCGTTTGACCTATCAAATTATATACTAGACTGGTTCAAAATAAAAAACATGCAACCTCCGCATTTAAGTAACGTAAAAGTAAGTATGCTGTAGTATGCCATACTGAACGTACGACGACGGTCGATACGGCTTCAACGTCATTCCATATCCGTACGAATACGACACTCTTATAAATAAAATATTAAATATCAAAAGTAACGAGTAAAGTAACGATACGATAGTAACGAGTACTGATTGTTAAAGTAACGAATACATACGGGTACATTATTTCTCGTTACTTTTACAGCACTAGTGAAGAGCATGTTACGTCATTGGTTATACCTAACATGACCATACGTCCCGCTTTAGGCGGGACAGTCCCGCTTTCGGGAAGTCTGTCCCGGAGTCCCCAGCAAGGCCGACATCGTCCCGCTCTTGCAAACAGACCAAACAATAATTTAAAATGACTGTATTTCTCGCTCGAAATGCTTTATTTTATTTATTTGATTTTTATTTATTTATTTATATTCACCATCGACAGTTACACATAATTATACAATAAAATATGGTTGACTAAATACACTGGACATTGCGTACGTATCATTAAAGGTGAATACAACATTCTTGAAAGTATTGTGGAAACAGATTATTATAATAGTTTAGCATGCAGTATTAATTTTTAAATTATAATGACAATTTAATACTAACATTAAATAATAGGTATGGTATGAAAACATAAAAATAAATGTCAATACGAAAAATAATAATTTAAATAAGTCAAAAAAAAATACTGAAAAAATTATTGATTAATTATTATACAATAGAAAAATAACATTAAAAATTAAAAAAAAGCTTTTGTAAAAATCACGGATACAATCTGACTAGCAATGATGCAGTAGCGACTTTATGTACAAGGACTTAAAGGTTACGATGGACGAGTTGAAGATGTCAATGTCATTTTTATCGTTACACGCTTCCATGGCACGGTTTAAGGGAGTTGAAATCTTTGTTTTATATCGGGCTTTTCTGAATGTACATTTCAGAGGGTATCTGGGAATCTTCCTTGGTACTGCTAAGTAAAGTTGGGAGAGCAAATTCGGTGCATCAATAGAACCTTTGATCAGTTTATGAACAAACAACAAGTCATGTAAATTGCGTCGGTCTTCTAGAGAAATTAGTTTGAAATGTTTCAAGCGCGTTATATAATCAACACGAAGGGGGCAGCTAGGATCTTTATGTGCTAAATACCTTGTAAAGGCTTTTTGTACGCGTTCCAAACGCACTATGTGATTTTGATAGTGGGGACTCCATACAGTAGTAGCATATTCCAAAATGCTACGAACCAGAGCATTATACAAACATAAGAGTGCTGCAATGTTTTTTTACCGAACTACTACTAAAAACCGTGAGGTCGTATTACACCAATACTTTCGTAAAAAACATCTTGACTTATTAAATTTTCCACAATTATTGAGTACGTTATGTATCTGCCTGAAAGTAACGCACCAGTCGAAAGAGTTTTTTCTCACATTATCAAAATATGGACAAGTGATAAAACACAGGTGAATGTAGCAGTAATGAAAGTTATTTGGTTACGAAAATAAATATAAGTAAATCATGTACTGAGTTTCACACATCTAAAAACTAAACCTGGCAAAATGGTTTGAAACAATTTGATTATTATTTGATGTTATTCAATCTTCTATGATAAAAACTTGTAGAACACTAAAAACTTTATTATTATTCTCTTTATTTTTTTAAAACATATTTTTTCTATTTTTACATATATAAATTACAAAAAAATATACATATAAAAATATAAAAAAAAAAATATTTACCCTCCAGTGGTGAAGCTCAAGACTCAAGCCACCGGCGGTTAGGGAGACAAAGTGAGGAACCGCCTCACAATGCGTGCCGTGTCCAGTAATACTGCCTTCTGTATTTGACCCTTGACCCAACAGCCAATTGAGAGCCTCTGTAGGTGTTGGTCGAGGCTTTTTGGTATCAACCCATGAGCAGAAACGACAATCGGGACAATAATTTTTGAATCGACATCCCACATCTCGGTAACCTCGTGAGCCAAATATAAATATTTACACATTTTGTCTTTTTCAGCTTTGACGAGGTTATCGTCATGCGGAATGGTGACGTCAACAAGTATAGCCCGGCGCGCCAATCGATTTATTATCACAATATCCGGCTTATTGGCTACAATAGTCCTGTCTGTGATAACAGATCGATCCCAGTACAGCGTTGCATGACCATTCTCAAGAACTGGTTGGGGAACGTACTGGTAATATGGCACTTCAGAAGTCACAAGTTCATACCGAAGAGCAATTTGCTGATGTATGATCTTGGCTACTAGGTTGTGTCTATGCAAATACTCGCCGTTAGCAAGATACGAACAACTGGAGATAACATGCCTGATGGACTCGCCAGGACGGTGGCATATGTCCTCACGATCCTTAATGCCCATCACCAGAGGTGTTCGCCAGTTCTCAATCGCCAAAGAGAGCGGGGTAAACCTTTATCTACCATAACTACAACCCTATGCATATCCACATCACTGTGAAGGAAATAATCCCTGAGATTGCACACCTCGCGATTATGCAAGTCCTTAGCATTAAGAACGCCTCGGCCCCCACATCTCCGCGGGATGTACAATCTCATCACTGATGAACGTGGATGATGCATACGATGTGCAGTCAGGAGAGTTCGGACTTTACGATCCAGGGCGTCCAATTCGGTCTGAGTCCATTTGAGTATGCCAAAAGAGTACATGAGTACAGGCATAACCTAACCGTTAAAAGCGCGAATCTTGTTTCCACCTGATAAAAAACTGTTAAGTACTTTTGCCAGGCGGCTGAAGAAACGCTCTTTCAACGATTGTTTTACATCTGCACCCATGATACCTAGAGCCTCAGGCATACCCAAATATTTGTATGTTTCCGTCACAGAGAGATGTCTGAGTCTTACAGTCTCTGAGACTTGTATGTCATCAGAGACCGCAACCCCTCGCTTCACATGGATAACCGCACATTTATTTACACCAAACTCCATATTGATTGAGTTGCTAAATCTTTCAGTTATTTTTAACAACTCAACCAATTCGGTTTGTTTTGATGCAAATAACTTGAGGTCATCCATGTAGAGCAAGTGAGAAATAGGCTCAGACCCTCTCCGCAGACGGTAGCCTAACCCTGAATCCAACAACAGAGTGCTGAAGGGATTCAGGGCCATGCAAAACCACAGTGGACTCAAACTGTCGCCCTGGAATATACCCCGCTTAATTCTAATCGGCTCATCGCAATCAGGAGTAGCCGTACTACCTGGATATCTCAGGACAGTGGTCCACTGCCCCATACATGACCCAAGGAAGTTGTACAAATTTTGTATTAATTTTATACAAATTCAACACCCTCATGAGCCATGTATGGGGCACCGAATCATAGGCCTTTTTATAATCTATCCAGGCAGCTGATAAATTCCTCCGGTTGTGACGAGCCTGTTGGCAAATAGTCATGTTAATGAGAAGGAGCTCCTTAGTACCACGGGACCCATTCATGCAATCTGTTTGGCCGGGAAAAAGAATTTGGTTAGAAGTGATGTGGTCTGTAATTTTGGATCTAATTATGGAGGTCAAAATTTGTGTGAAAAGTGTGAAGTGCGGCGTGAGCTATGGCCTTTCGATGTGCGAAACGCCAGTGGCCCGGATGGAATACCGGCGGTGGTTTTAAGAGCTTGTGCACCTGAGTTGTCTCCTGCACTGACGTCCATCTACCGAGCGTCCTACCACGCAGGAGTTGTGCCTGAATCTTGGATGGAGGCCAATGTGCAATCGATCCCCAAAAAGGGTGATCGGTCAGACCCTATCAACTATCGCCCTATCGCTATCACCTCAGTAGTGTGTAAGGTCATGGAGCGGATTATAAACTCTCAATTGATCCGCTACTTGATCACTCGTTGATCACTTAGATCACTCGTTGATCAGTGACAGACATCGGGGATTCCGTCAAAATCGACCAACAGGTGAATCTTCTTGCGTTTGTCCTGTATCGCTGGGGTGAGGCGATTGATTGGCGTGACGTGGCTCTTGCTATTAGCCTTGACATAGCCAAGGCTTTTGATAGAGTTTGGCACCGTGGTCTTCTTTCCAAAGTTCCAACATACGGTCTGCCCGACAACCTGTGTTCGTGGATTTCTGGCTTTCTGCATGGGCGTAGAATACGTGTCGTCGTCGACGGACACGCTTCGGGGTTCATATCGGTAAATGCCGGAGTTTCTCAGGGCTCGTTGCTGCCGCCCACGCTGTTTATTCTCCATATCAATAATATGTTGTCGCTAGGCAACATTCATTGTTATGCAGACGACAGCCCCGTTATTGGGCGATACCACTATGGGCCTCTGGGTTGCCGGGTATCGACCCGGCAACTGTGAGGGGACGCGAAGATCTTGTCATTGAGCTCACATGGGTTTCCAGGAATATGGTTAAGTACAATGCCAAGAAAACCCAGGTGTGTGCGTTCACTTGCAAAAAATACCCGTTCTCTCCCTTCCCAATTTTTCAGGGTGCCCCCATCGCAATGCAGAATGACCTGAATATCCTTGGTGTAGATATACGCTGCGTATATCCATCTCAACCTAAGGAATCACGTCGAGGATGTAATATCTGGCAAGCAAGCTTGGAGTCCGGAACCGGATGCGTCGGCTTTGTTTTTGAATATTAGCTATAAGGGGTTGAAATAAAGGATAATTTCATAGCTGAATAAAAGATGGGAAGGACCCAAAAAAAAGTTTTATGTTGATTTTTGTAAAAACTTTCGGAGTGTTTACAATGTAATATAACTGTAGCGGTATAACGTTGCTTTGCTTTTACAACCATATTATCATAATATAAACGTAGACGGAGTTGCGGACAAACTCCTGTACCAAATAAAATATGTAATTTTTTTTTCGATAGGTTAATCAACAAAACTAACTAGTAAACACAAATTGAATATTTGAAATCAAACGTAGTCGTTGAGATCGATGAAGGAGTTTCCAAATATAGCTTCATCTCTTTTTCACACGCCCCTATCGCATATTCAACATTATTCGCGCCCCGCGAAAAAAAATTAAATTCTGCAGTGCACGTGTAAGTGGTGTTACGTTATTGGTCAGTTCTGTAGTTGTCTCCCAAGATTCAATATGCCGCCCCCTGAACTTACCGCCCGGGGCACAGACCCCGTCTTGCCCCCGCCTAGATCCGGGCCTGCAGGCAGGCCCAGTCACAACACCTCGAGTAGCTCTATATTCTTTTGGGAATTGAACATTAGCCACTCGACATGCTGCGACGGCCGCGCAGTAATGGATCGAGTGCGTATCAACAAGATCCCGACTGGACTCCAAGTATGTAGGTAACATGGAGTCCAAAGCTCCCATCAGAGCCAAATTTCTTCTATCGGCCGTCGCGGTCTACAAGACGCCGATAAGGACACAAACTCCGAAATCGCACGTTCCAAAGCCTCTCTCAGATGCTGTTTATCTTGGGGACTTACATTGTCATCCAAATTGTCCGTCAGCTCGAAATCAGAAACAGGTGTTGGTGTTGGGCCTGCTGCTTGATCTCCACTGACGGGCGAGATATTGTCGTCTTGGACAACACACAAGTCTGTGCGCAACCGCTCAAGCGTGTCATCATCCAACAAAATACGCCGCTGAATAAATCGCACTTGATCCGACAGTCGTTGGGACGATACATCAACCATTGGTTCTAAAGCCTGAAACAGAGACAGCATTTTAGCACGATACGCAGTGAGGTTAATTCCTCCCTTTGTTGCCCCAAAGTAGGCCCGCATGACACTCTCATTGATTTCACGAGTCCATCTCATGCGGTGCACTACTCCACCGGTAGCGGGGACCGTAGGCGGGACACTCGGTCCCACAGGTCCCAAGCCCACCGCTGGAGGGGGTCGTCCTCTTCGCCGCGCAGATCTTGGTGGCGGCGGGGACGACTGCAGCTCGTCGCGTTGGCTCGACACGTCGATGTCTGGCGTCACGGCTTATTATTATTATTATTATTTTTATGCCGCCCTGGCGTAAAAAAGAAATGGTCACGTTAGTTATACTCCATCCCCCCACTGTAGCTTAACTTTTATACTTACCCTAATCCAAAAAGAACCACTAGAATCCATCTCAATTTTGAAGAATTCTACACTCCAGGGCCGATGATATTTATCAGACCTTCACCATTTTTACACGCTTTATATTAGCTTCACTTGTATGTTTGTTTGTAACCGACTCCTTAAGACGCGATTTTGACCCACTTTAAACGGACAGATTTCATTCAAATTTTGCACACCTGTCAAAGACCGATGACAATACAATAATTTAAAAAAAATAGATTTTTTGAAAAAAAAATATGCATATTTTGCACGCCGCTAACTTCCTCTGGAAATACAGCCGTAGATGGATGTTTTTAGTCAAAACAATTAAATAATAGTTAAAAAAAAACTAAAATACACGCTTTAATAAGATATACAACTAAAAAAGTAAAAATAATTGATACTGAATTTAAGATAAGAGAATGGAGTAAAATACATATATTTTATTGTTACAAAGCGTGGGGTGCAGGATGATAAGTAATTGTTGTAAACACCCCACGCTTTGTAACAATAAAATATATGTATTTTACTCCATTCTCTTATCTTAAATTCAGTATCAATTATTTTTACTTTTTTAGTTGTATATCTTATTAAAGCGTGTATTTTAGTTTTTTTTTAACTATTATTTATTTTAAGAGATCAAATCACAAGCGTCACCTTTCAGTCAAAGAAAGAATAATCAAAACCACCTGTACAAAGTTATGAGATAAAACATACAGTTAAATTAAGAACTTCATCCTTTTTTGAAGTCAGTGAAAAATGGTAATAAACTAACCTATTACCTAAGGATTGTTAATTTTGTGATTTAGTATTTTGATTTGAAATATGTAAAACAGTAAAGTTGTAACTAAGAAGTTATAGTTTTAACGAATATAAGTATTTATTTAGTAAAAACTAGTTTTAATTAGAGAATTCGCTGTAGCTCAGAACAGGTTGTTACTTACTGTAACACAAAACATACACAGTGCATACAATAATCTCATATTTTTTTAAGTCTATTAATAAACAAACGTATTCCCACCTTGAAGGCTGCAACGCTTCTCCTAGCCGTATGGTGTTGCCTTAGGTGTTGCAGATGTTCATGATGTGACATCAGGTGAAAGTATGCTTGTTTGCCCCCTATAATATAACAAAAATCACATTTCGTATTAAAGATTTAAAATGAATGTAATCGTTATATCTATGACGGAATTGTATAAATTGAAAGGATGCATGCTAAAATACACATAACTACATTTATACCGGGTATCTCAAGACTGCTACCGAAAACGAAGCCGGGTGGTAGTTTTAGTGGCTACAAACACAATGCAATTAAAAATTTCGCCTAGAAACGCGACAATTTTTTTTTATGATTTTTTAAATATCGTCATTTTTGGGTGGTAAATCCATAGTTTTTGTTAAAATAATAATTTAAACTCTTTTATACCTTAGAGTATTTATAAATAAAAGGGTATATACTATTATTTTAGGAAAAAAATTATTTACCACCCAAATATGGCCATAGGAAAAAAATAACAAAAAAAAAATTGTCGCTTTTTTTGCAACTTTTTCTGTTGCATTGTGTCTGAAGTCGCTTAAACTACCACCCGGCTTCGTTTTCGGTAGCAGTCTTGATATACCCTGTATACTTTCATTATAAACCGGTTTTGTGTTATTTATTGATCAGTGACAAGTGTCGTATTGTGATCGATGCAGGTTGGGAGTGGACAACAGCGCCGCGGAGGGCGACGGCGATGGTGAAGGCGATCGCGGCCGGTACAGGTGAGTGGCGTCGCGGCGCGGGCGCGTGGCGGGGCCGGTGCGCGCGCGCAGCGAGTAGTGACGCGGGCGCATGTGTTGCAGCGTGCTGGTGCGCTGCGCGTCGCAGTCGTCGCTGGACGAGTCGTCGCAGCGGCCGGGCGGGCTGGAGGGCGCGCCGCCCGCCGCGCACCACGCCGGCAAGCTGCTGGACGCGCTGGCGCGGCTGCGCGCCGACGCCACGCTGTGCGACGTGCGCCTGCAGGGCCAGCTGGGCGCCGAGCCCCCCGCCGCCGCCGCGCGCTCCGTGCCCGCGCACCGCGCCGTGTTGGCGG
Organism: Hyles vespertilio; assembly: GCA_009982885.2. Classification (NCBI taxonomy): domain Eukaryota; kingdom Metazoa; phylum Arthropoda; class Insecta; order Lepidoptera; family Sphingidae; genus Hyles; species Hyles vespertilio. The sequence goes on along the minus strand of CM042806.1, from coordinate 126,454 downwards.
CCGCCTCGCCATACTTCCACGCCATGTTCACGCAGTTCGACGAGCGCACGCGCCCACTCATCGTCATACAGGTGCGCCCCGCTCCAATACACAACATTTTACACTACATTTTCCACTACTGTGGTGTGTACACCTACTCCGAGTACCTATTATGTTCTTGAAAACATAATGTATCATACAATTTATACATAATGCTGCTGGCCAAGTCGACCTATTTATTTAAAACGTAAAGAATTTTTTATATTGATATGGTAATAACTAACGTAATAACTTTATATAGAAGGTCCCTTAAGTACTAAATAAATTAATCGACTTGGTATTACATGCATCTCACAACTTTTTGCGGTAGAAAACCTGAGCTGCGAGACTTGGAATTTTTTTACAGGATGTTTTTGATGGGATTTCACGTCTTTTTGTAGAGTCCTACTATTTTCATTTTCGGCACTTCTTACTTCTAGAATATCATTAACGATTTTTCTTAAAGCCTCTGTGTTATGGATTTTTCTTATTTTTGTAGGTATCAATTTATCACAAATATAGCGGATTTAATTATTAATGTTCTTTCTTTCATTGTAATTGATATTTTCGAGCTATTTAGTCTATTTATTTGTAAGTTTTTCTTCGTCATGTTTTTCTAGATGAATGTTGTACAGTTTCATGGACTGAATACACCATTTCCCTCTCTATATTCCCTCCTGTTATGCCTCATATATATAGATATCTATCTACAAGTATTATTCCATTATATACGGGTACAATGATTCATTAACTGCAAATGTAACTTTGTAATCCTATACATTTATATGGGATTCACGCACACATATTATTTCACAACTAAACTGAAGACATTGCATGTATACCGTGTTTATTTATATATATTCATATATATATATATATATATATATATATATATATACATTTGTTGCTATGGTTATTTTATGTGACATTGACATTTTATGTGACACATTTTCAAGTGACATTCTATCTTGAAAAGAAGCAAAACTTCTTATATGTGAATATTATTTATTTAATTGTGTATATTTATGTAGCTTCATAATATACTCTTTAGGTTACACAAAATAATTTCTGAACGCATGCATAAATATTTGACAACCAATTTAAATGTCAACCACTTTTTATTTTATAAAATCTAAAATACGCCATTAATCGGATATTGTGGATATATGTTGTCGATTCGAAACCTTTATTTAAATACGTTATTTAATTTCAGGGAAGAGTTTACCATATCGACGGTATGAACATTAAACAATGATGTTTTAATAAAGATGACGCATATTCATACTGCGTGACGTTTAAAAACTGTACTGCTATGCATATACATACTCATTTGTTAATACTTTATGACAATTTTAGTGAATGAAACAGACCATACAGAAAGTACGAGACGAAAAGAGATAGCATTGCGCTATCCAAACATAGAATCGAAGCGATAGAAACAGAAGGGTGACGATAAATAAAACTACCTATTTGGTTTTATAAGTATATAATATATTAACTTTGAGGTTGCTACATGAGTCTACCTGTGGTACGCCATCCTGAAACAAATATATTTTTATTTGCACATAACTTTGATAAAATAAAAAATAATAATAATTGATTGCCGTTTTTATATAAGTTTATGGTAAGCATGCACTGAAAAATCGATATCTTATTAATATTTTTTTTTGTTGTAACGATGACAAGTGATACGACCGCTCGTGGACATAAGCGAAACCAAGACACCTTAAATTACAAAGCAATGCTTGGCATTCACTGTGCTCACCATTCCGAGACGTAAGATCTTAAGTATAAGTACAGCGATTACTCGGGCGAGAATGTCCTTTGGATCGGAACATAACATGTCATTTAAACTGCCGTGTGGCGGGGGAAATAGACATTGCGGTGGTACCTACACATGGTGGTAACGTATGAGCGACCTGCCACTAGTAAACAACCGATACTGCAACCGATGGTGCAGGTTTTTTTAGGTGGATATATATATTTTCGTAGTTGTATATTTTTATTCATAATTAAATGTGCTAAACCAATATTAATCAGTTTTAAAGGCATCCAGTCACGATCTTCTCTTTTTGTCCGAGCTGTGCTTAGTGCATATCCATTTACGTCTCAAAAGCTCATCACGTGGAAATCTGGAAACATTAATTAATGTTAAATGTAAATATAGTTATTCAACATATATGAGGAAGCTAATGTATTTTGTAATGTTCGTGGTTGGATTAAGTTATTTGAATTGATTATGAAAATAATTCATAACAAATAACTTAATTGTTTTAAATGTGATTGAATTAGAAATAAATATACAACTATCCAAATCTATTAAAACTTTCATCGTCAATTTTCTGTATGATCGGTTTCGCTTCTGACTTGTTAATCTATGACGTACGCTTTTTGTCCCTATCGCACTTCACAATCTTTGTATTGCGCGATCCTTCTTACACAATTGAAGGCGGTGTATACTAATTTAAAATAAAAATTAAATTTTGTGTGGTTTTTATATACTTACGTATGGTGTGTAGGTCCCATTTAGTTTCGTATTTTTGCACCATTGTTTTAACACTTTTAAAACACACAATTCGACACTTTAGACAATATTTTCGAAATAAATTATGTTGACAGCACTGAGGTCTTCCCTCTGTCGCCGTTGCTATGCGACTAGATGAAATTACACCAATTGCCCGAATTTGAACGCCTCACTTTTGAAGTGCTAGTGCGATATCTACGTCGTATTTGTATAATATCATTGACATTAAATGTTTGACAGTTAAAAACCCATGAACATTTTGTATGGCAAAATGTTTTTTCCTTTATTTTATACTTTCTTCAGTTTAATCGAGATAAAAACTATCTCACCCTTTAAGTTGGAACAAATACCACATATCTACAAAATTTCATTATAATCAGTTGAGTGGTTTAGGAGCCCATCGCGTACAAACAACGTGACACGTGAATTATATATATTAAGATAAGGTATGTATACTTATAGATATACAGGGTATATCAAGACTGCTACCGAAAACGAAGCCGGGTGGTAGTTTAAACGACTTCAGACACAATGCAACAGAAAAAATTGCAAAAAAAAGCGACAATTTTTTTTTTGTTATTTTTTTCCTATGGCCATATTTGGGTGGTAAATACATTTTTTCCTAAAATAATAGTGTATACCCTTTTATTTATAAGTTATCGAAGGTATAAAAGAGTTTAAATTATTATTTTAGCAAAAACTATGGATTTACCACCCAAAAATTACGATATTTAAAAAATCATAAAAAATAATTGTCGCGTTTCTATGCGAAATTTTTAATTGCATTGTGTTTGTAGCCACTAAAACTACCACCCGGCTTCGTTTTCGGTAGCAGTCTTGAGATACCCGGTATGTCCATTCATCCTTTCGTAAACCTCATGGTACCCCAAAACTTTCGTTCCCTCTTATCCATCCCATGGTTGGTTGTCTGTAAGAGATCGCCTCGAGCGATAAGACCGCCTTTTGTACATTTTTTTTCTTGTCGTTTATTTCTGTATTGTTAGTTTTAGGTGTACAATGAAGTTTTAAATAAATAAATACATTTATATGGGATTACAAAGTTATTCACGCAGTTGGTCTATCTAGAAAACTAGACACAAATTATGACATTTTTGAATTTTCCCTTACTTCGGACACTAAACACTAATTATATTCTAAATTTGAAGGTTCTATGTCTGCTAGAAGTGCCTTAGACTTTTGATGATCGGTCAGTCAGTCAGTGAGTGACAAAATTAAGAAAGTTTGACTAGTTACAATTCTTAAACTACTGGTTCAAATTGAATGAAATTTTAAATATACCGTGTTTACACAATGCCTGCTTAGTAACTGAAAATTCAGGCTTCATGCTTTAGCCACAACGAAGTTATAGAGGGTCGAAAATAGTCTGAATTGCTTCGAGAAAAGGATGTTACGGCCATGCCACTTTTTAGCTCGACTTGGAGGGGGCTCGGCCGCGCCCCCAGATTATCAATGTATTACTTTAATAGGGATGTTGACTCATTTTTGGAATTACTTTTATTTTATAGATAGACACTACATAATAAACGCGAAAAAATATTTTACTAGAATTTAGGACAACATTTAATTTAAAAAATACGTAAACAAAAACAAAGTCTCGTGGTCTATCTAATTATTCTGAGTTTCTCATGTGCCGCCCGAGCAGTGACGTCAGCGCGCTTCAAACGCTGTTTGCAGTCACGTGATAATGGTCATTAATAAAACATTTTAAAATAGATTTTTAATTTATTCCCAAAATATTATATTATCAGGTTTTGAAATATTGGCTTAAATGTGTAAATAATGAATTTACGCGAATTTCTAACATGAGTATGTCAATAATGTCAAGGGACTTAAGAGTTAAGGAATTATATTGACCACACATGTCATCAGATGATCTAACAATAATTTGACGAAATTATAAATTGTTTCAGTGTACAATCATTAAAAACAAATATATAAATGATTTTGTTATTGGTGTTTAATGAAGGGCAGTGGTTGCTTAACATGAAAGTACTGTGGATACATAAGTATTGAGATTTGCTTTGTTTTTCAGAACGTGGATCCGCAGGCGCTGGAAGCCATCATCGAGTACATCTACACGCCGGACTCGCTCGTCATCACCGAGGAGAACGTGCAGGTGCGTGCGTGCATGCGTGCGTGTGTGCGTGCGCGTGCGTGCGTGCGTGCGCGTGTGTGTGCGTGCGCGTGCGTGCGTGCGCGTGTATGTGCGCGTGATTGCGCGGGTGCGGTACTGTGTGGTGTGCGCAGGCGCTGCTGTCGGGCGCGTCGCTGGTGCAGGTGGGCGGCGTGCGCGACGCGTGCTGTGCGTTCCTGGCGCGCGCGCTGTGCGCCGACAACGCGCTCGGCATCCGCGCCTTCGCCGAGCTGCACGCGTGCGCGCACCTGTGCGCTGCCGCCGCGCGCTACATCGACGCGCACTTCCTCGACGTGCTCGACACCGAGGAGTTCCTCGCGCTGGCGCCAGACACGCTGGCGCACCTGCTCGACAGCGATCGCATCACGGTCGGTCCACCTTGCCGGTCACCGTTCACTCACTACGTTCTGACCTCCCTTCATACTGCGACTCTCTCTCGCGCAGGTCCCCAACGAGGAGGTGATATTGGACGCAGTGATCCGGTGGATGCGGCACGAGCCCGAGGTGAGCGGCGGCGCGGCGGACGCGGCGGGCGAGCGCGCGCGTCCGCCGGCCGCGGTGACGCAGAGTGTTTGTGCGCAGGCGCGGCAGCAGCACCTGGGCGCGCTGCTGGAGCACGTGCGGCTGCCGCTGCTGGCGCAGGACGCGCTCGTGGCGCGCGCCGCCGCCGAGCCGCTCGCCAGCGCCGGCCTGCGAGTCAAGGTACCGCCGCGCCGCGCCGCGGGACTGCGGTATCAGTGGCGCAGTGAGAGTAACGCGGCGCGTGTTGCAGGACCTGGTCATCGAGGCGCTGTCCTTCCACCTGATGCGGCCGGAGCGGCGCGCGGCGGCGGCGGCGTCGTGTCCGCGCGCGCGCCCGCGACACCCGCCCGCCACGCCCAAGGTGACGCGCTACCGCACTGCCTGCACTCACTCGTGCGGACTTCTCGCCGTATCGATATGCGGTCATGTTAGCGAAATGTGTCATGTCGACTGTCGCAGATGCTGTTGGTGGTCGGGGGTCAGGCGCCGAAGGCTATCCGCGACGTGGAGGCGTACCACATGGAGTGCGGCCGCTGGAGACACTGCGCCGAGCTGCTCACGCGCCGCTGCCGCGCCGGACTCGCCGTCGTGCACGGCAAGGTGTACGCCATCGGCGGATTCAACGGTAACCGCCCCGCGCGCAGTGTCCACCGCCGCCCCCCGCACTGAGCGCGTGACCGACTCGTCTCTGTCGACAGGCACGCTGCGCGTCCGCAGCGTGGACGTGTACGACATCGCCACGGACACGTGGGCCACCGGGCCGGCGCTGTGTGCGCGCCGCTCCACGCTCGGCGTGGCCGTCATCGGCAGCGTGGTGTACGCCGTGGGCGGGTGAGTGTGAAGGCGCCGCGCGCGGTCCCTCCGCCGCCGACCACTCACCGCGCCGTGTCGCGCAGGTTCGACGGCGCCACCGGGCTCAGTTCCGCGGAGGCGATGGACACGCGCGAGGGCGTGTGGCGCCCCATCGCCGCCATGTCCACGCGCCGCTCCTCCGTCGGCGTGGCCGTGCTCGCCGGCAAGCTGTACGCGGTCGGCGGCTACGACGGCGCCTCGCGACAGTGTCTGCACACCGTCGAGAGGTGAGTGCGACGCCGCCGCCTGTCTCGCACGCGCGTGCCCCCGAGTGAACGAGCGGCGTGCCGCAGGTACGACCCCGCGGCCGACGCGTGGGAGCCGGTGGCGGAGATGTCCGCGCGGCGTTCGGGCTGCGGCGTGGGCGTGGCGGACGGCGCGCTGTACGCGGTGGGCGGGCACGACGGGCCGGCCGTGCGCCGCTCCGTGGAGCGCTACCGGCCCGAGCGCGGCTGGGCGCCCGCGCCGCCCATGCACACGGCGCGACGCAACGCCGCCGTGGCGCACCACGCGGGCAGACTCTACGTGGTCGGCGGGGACGACGGCGCCGCTAATCTCAACACGGTCGAGGTGAGTCGAGCGAGCGGAGCGAGGAGCCATTCCGCGACTCTCGACACTCACCGAGCCTTCCGTCCGCAGGTGTTCGACCCGGCGACGGACTCGTGGACGATGCTGCCTTCGGCGATGTCCGTGGGTCGTTCGTACGCGGGCGTGGCGGTGGTGGAGTGCGCATGATGGCGCGCCCCGGCGTCGCCCCCGCCGCCGCCCCGCCCGCCCGCCGCCCCCGCGCCGCGCCCCCTGCGCGCGCACCCCGCGCTGCAGCGCCACGTGCGCCTGCACATGCTCGCCGAGCCGGGGTGAGACCGCTGCGCTCGTGCGTGCTCGTCGTATGCGTGCGGCCGCGTGGCGCGTTTCATCAGGTTGATGATTTTGTTCAGGTACGCGAACGTGAACGTGTACGCGGGCGTGTCGGGCGCGGCGGGCGGCGGCGGGGGCGGCGCGGGCGCGGCGGGGCGCTGGCGGCCGCTGCTGGTGCGCGGCGCGCTGCGCGTGGAGGAGGCGGCGGTGGGTGCGCGGGTGGGTGCGGGGTGTGCGGGGGGCGCGGGCGGGGAGCGAGGCTACTAACGCGCGTGTGGGTGCGCAGGAGGGCGCGTGCGGGTGCGGCGCGGGGTGGCGCTGGGTGGCGTGTCCGCAGTGTCCGCGGCACGCGCGCTCTCAGACGCTCGAGTTCAACGAGCGCGCCGCCAGACTGCCGCGCCTGCCGCACGGTGCACACACACGAACACACGCACACATATATAAACACACACGCTATGCATATTTCAAATTTAATATCACTATTGATATCGCTATAGTCTTTACACTTCAATTATTTTTCATTATGACCCGTTTTGATGAATTCGAACGGTTCTGGATGGGAATGATTGCCAGTTGAATATTTCAATAATATTGGTTCGGTTTCTTCAAAACAGACCATAGGATGCTTTCCTGCAACAAAATAAATTAGTCCGATGTATACATGAGTGACAGAGGTAGAGAAAGAGAGATAGTGGGACAGAGTGTGTCGTGACGGCGGCGTGTGTGCAGGCACGATGCCGCGCGCCGGTGGCGGGGGCGGCGGGGCGGCGGGCGGGCGCGGGCGGCGCGTCGCTGCACGTGCAGGTGCAGGGCGCGCGGCTGTCGTCGTCGTGCGGCGCCATCCACGTGCCGCTGGAGCTGCCGCCCTGCGTGCTGCTGCTGCAGCGCTGTACCGCGCCGCCTGCGCCGCCCGCGCCCCGCGCACGCCCTTCCTGCTCCTACCACCTACTGCCGGAGAGCCACCGCGGCGCGCCCCTGCACTACCCCCAGGTGACGGCCGCGACGCACGCCGCGCCCCCCGCGCCCCCCGCGCCCCGCGCACCACACTCGCCTCACGAGCCAAGCGTCCGCTTGCAGGAGGAGCGCGACTCGTGCTGCGAGGAACCCGACACCACGGACGCCTTCTCATCCGGCTCCACCGCGCCCTCCGCCGAGTCCGACACCTCGACCGACTCCGGCGACGAGGACGCCGGCGAGGGCCCCGCGCCCCCCGCGCCCCCGCCCCCGCACCACCCGCACCCGCCGCGCCGCCCGCGCCCCCGGCGCCACCCTCTCCCGAGGCCGCGGCTCCGCCCCCGCCCGGACACGACCACGACGAATGAGCGTTAGTCATGTTTCGTCACGGCGCGGCGGTTAAATTATTAAAAAATCCAAATATTTTAATAAACTGTGAATCTCTAAATGAACATACCTAATTAAATCATTCCAAATCTTCTAAAATACATAATAAAAGCGTTTGTGGCGAGGTGGCGGCTAGACGGTGAGATGTCGTAGGCTCGTTTCGTTTTGGCGACGTCCCCCGTGCCGCGCCGTCGCCATCGGTCATCGTCAGCCGTACGTGGCCATAATAAGCATATTTTTAATACATTTGTGATGATAGCGTAGGGTCTCTCCTCATGAATCTAAATGTTACTATTTTTCTATGTTGAATGTAGCTTGTGATAATTTGTAGCGCGTAATGCGGGCGCGACATCTCGCTTCGCGCCTCGACTTGTAGAATGTATATTGTATACTAGACAAATAAATGTAAGTTATCGAAGACGTGCTGTTGTTTTATTGAGCCGCTGCTCCGGTTAAATGTTTAAATCGTAAAACAAATTAATTGAAATAAGAACGAAAACGTTGTGACGAGGAAGTGTTGCGGCCGTGACGTCGCAGCCCGCGAGTCGGCGGCGCGCGGCACGTTCAGGGTACAGTTACCGGCGAGAATCTTCGGCGGCGGCCGGCCACCGCGCCGCTCATTCATTGCGATTTACCGAGCTCACCACTCGCCACTCACTCGGGCGGCGGGCGGGGCGCGGGGGCCGCGGGGTCGCGCCTCGCGGACCGCAGTGCGCGCGCGCTCCTGTTGAACGCCGGACGTGTGTCGCGGCCCGCGCCCGAGCATCGCGCCGACTGAGTGCATCGTGCCGCGTGCAGTGTTGCGGAACCCCCAGTGGAGCCTGCCGCCGCACGCTTGTGATTTGATGGTGACCTGCGCCAAGGTTGTCGCAGCTACTGGTTAGCGCTCGCAGTCATCATATCTAAATAGTCTTCAAAGCCGCGGCGTCGCTTGTGTCGCAACATCATCCCTTTATTATTAATTTTGCAATTTGTGAAGTTTGCATCGCATTCTGTAACAGCCGGCGCGCGGCCGATTGTGTCAGTGGGAATTGAAAATAAATTCTGTTGGACACATTAGCGGTACACAATACGAGTATGAGTTTGGTTGGCTGCGAACGTGCAGCCTGCCGGTGGCGACACAAAACACAATAGTCACACGTGACGAGTGACGCGTGCCGCATCCAAATCATATCGGCTGCATACGGATGACAGATAGTGACACATTAACACGATTGCCGAGGCTGGACTCTGGAGGTGCGCGGCCGTCGCGCCGTGTCGGCGCGCGCTCACCCCGCACCGTTACTCGAGAGTTGAGAGACGGCGAGCGGCGCGGCGCGGCGGCCCAGCTATGTACACAGGCTTTGTAGATAGGTACTGACTACTGTGTCGTGTGTGGCGCACTCTTCGCGGCGCGGCGGCGTTCCGACGGTCGCTCACTTGTATAGTTGCTGACCATATTTTACACCAAATAACTAAATCATATTCATATCTCTCCGGGTATTTTTTTAGGTACACTTAAATCGGGAGGGGAGCAGAAAAGGAAAAAGGAAAAATATACATACATAAACTCACGCCTATATCCCAGAAGGGGTAGGTAGAGGTGTAAAGACACCCACATTTCGCATTGTATGTTCCGTCCCACAATGTGATAGGTGGCGAGCCTATCGCCATATCGGGCATGAATTCCTGACTCCGGGCTGATAACGAATAGAAAAATCCAATATCGCTTTGCCCAACCCGGGACTCGAACCCGTGACCTCAGCTTTGTGACCGTATCTTAGTACAACCACGCCACCGAGGCACCGAGGCAGTCAGTGAGGAAAAAGGATAATGCCTTGGATAATGCATTTTATTTGGTAATCTCACTTACCGAATAAAATACGACAGCGAACCTGTCGTTTCACATCGATCTCTTGTAAGACAGTTGTACCGCCGCAGACAAGCCTGCCCAGTCATGTTAAGTCATGAGACATGACTCATGACTGACAACAGCGTGTAGCTAGCACTTCATGTCTCAGCATGAATGGCCAGGCTCGTCCGGGGCGGTACCACTGTCGCACGGGACATATACGTGAAGCAGCAGCTTCGCTGTCGCGTTTCTTTCGGTGAGTGAGATTTTCGGATGCCCAATACCCTATTTTTCCTCCCATTCTTTTTTCCGTATAGCTCTCCTCCCAATTTGAGGTGCCAGCAACACATCCATGATCTAGCGTTGTGGATGTTCATGGGCGGTAGTGACCACTTACCATAAAGTTACCTGTTTGGTCCTGTTTGCCGGACCTACGAAATAAAAAAACATCTAAGGTCGTTAGTACTTACCCTAATTAACGTATGTATGTGGGTATGAACAATCGTCACTTGGTATTTCGCATTTATACATTTTAATTTTATGGTACTTAATAAGGTGTTTGCGAATTGCGAAGTGTATTTTTTCCTTAAGTACAATATTAGTTTTTAGTATTATGAATTTACTTAGATCACGGATATTAACCGCCGCGCTGTCTTATCTTTCTTTGTATTAAAAAGTGTTTTCTAATTACCTTTTTTTACCTTGGAGACTAAGAGTGATCATTAAAACCTCAGTCTATCGCCAACTAACTAGACCTCAACTCTGTGTAAAACTGAATTTAAGTATATTCAGAGACAATGTTGTCATTTACTACCACGTAATATGTATGTGAGAATTCACAGGATTAATACCTACGCAAGCCATAATTGTTTGGTTTGGCCTTGTGGGTTTTTTAAGCACACAGTAAAGATGACATTCGATTTATAAAGGGTTCGCCACACTCAAAGAGACAACAATTGGGGCTAGCAATTCTGAAATATTCCTGTGAATTTATATTATTATGCGATTGTCGAAGGATCAAGTGTAGGTGCAGGCTTGTGGTAGGATTATGGCAATTTATATCCGCTCATAAATCGACCAGCGCTCGCCGTACACGATGCCGGAAAACTACCCGCATACTATAACAATACCTAATTACAACCTAATAATACATAGAAGGCTAATTTGCGAATACACGGAACTGATTTTGCGGGCTTCCCACATTTTCTAATATTATCTAATCAAACATGCATACTTATAGATCGTCTGCGGTCTTTTGGCGTGCTAATACGTGGTTGTTTTGCTTTTGTCATAATATTAGACATATTAATATAATATTAGACATATTTCTTCTTTCTATATCTCAAACAATCTTTTCGTATCGGTCATGGCAGTAGTGGATGTAGGATTAAGGACATTTAATTAAATTTAACATTTAATTTAACATTAAGCAACTACTGGACATATTGAGACTTAACATCTTATGTCTCAGGATGGCGAGCGCAGTGGAATGTTGCTACTGTTCATGAGCGGTTGTATCGCTTACCATCAGGCGAACGCCTTGCTCGTCTCGCCATTCAATGCAATAAAAAAAAAGGTTCTCGCGATGTTTTCCTTCACAATTTTACATAAAGTACCTAATAAGGGCTCATTTAAGATAATATTTTTTCGTGCACCTCACGATTACACCCACATTGTCGTTTTGGCTTATCTATTTTATGGAAGGTTGCCTGAAAGAGATCCTTTTTTTAATCGACTTATTCTTTCTTTGATTGAGAGCTGGTGCTTGTCATTCAGTCAAATAACAATATGGTGAAGATCCGATGAATATCTTCGGACTAGAAGAGGAAAACTCCTGAAAATGGAGTAGTATTCCAATGGTTCTTTTTGCATTGGGTTCATTATAAAAGCTAAGCTACAGTGAGGAGAGAAAAAGCGGCAGCAACGGGGGAGAAAATTAGTAAACGTTGAAATAAGACTATTATTTACGGATTTTATCGCGGATTTGGTTTAATTTTTACATTTTTTGAGTTCCCGACGTTTCGATTACTTTACGGCCCGCCCCGTGACCACGAAAGCTGTAAAGTAATCGAAACGTCGGGAACTCAAAAAATGTAAAAATTAAACCAAATCCGCGATAAAATCCGTAAATAATAGTTTTATTTCAATGTGTAACATTCGCGTAAATCTAAGAAACCATTAGTAAACGTGTGAAAGTCCTATATCTTCGTCAGCTTTAAACCGATTCTAGCGATATCTTTTTCATCAGAAAGAACGTATTCCTTGTGTGACCACCTTTCCTCCATTTGAATGCATATATCAACACTAAAAAGATAGAAATAATTAAAATTTAAAAAACCGGTCTTAATAATGGCTAATCAACGGCTAATCAAGTCAATAGGCAAATTAATTAACAAGTTTACTGGTGGTAGGTCTCTCATATGTGAGAGGCTGCCTGGGTGGGTACCACCGCAATGTCTATTTCTCCCGTCAAACAGCAGTTTAAATGCACTGTTGTGTTTCGGATTGAAGGACATTGTAGCCAGAGTAACTACTGGACATATTGAGACTTAACATCTTATGTCTCAGGATGGCGAGCGCAGTGGAATGCCAAGCATTGCTTTATAGTTCAAGATGTTGTTTGGTTTTGCTACTGTTCATGAGCGGTCGCATCGCTTACCATCAGGCGAACGGCATGCTCGTCTCGCCATTCACAGCAATAAAAAAAAAAAAAATGTACACTAATCTATATATATAAAAATGAATGTTTGTCTGTATGTCATCGATGAACTCTAAAACTACTGGACCGATTTGGCTTATTTTGGTCTTGAAATATTCGTGAAAGTCCTGGGAAGGTTTCAGGAGTGAGAAAAATTGGAAAATTTCTAAGGAAGATTCTAAAAAGCTTTTTTTTTGGGTATCGTTCAAGCGTGATGCGTCCAGCCAATATAGGATGATCTTTGTTTTTTTGACGGGGGAGGTAAAGGACGGTCAAGCTTCAACTACCATCCAAATCAAATCAAATCAAAAACTTTTATTGTGGACATAGGTTTACACAAGGTGTTACAATTGTGTTTTGTATGGACCACTATGGCCCGCCAAATTGGCATACAATAATATGAAATACAAAACTGGTTAACTGGTTAACATAAAGAAACATCAATATACAAAATCAATCAAATAACAAATATTAAAATACTAAACATTAAAAAAAAGAAGAAAATAACTTATAATCTACGCTGAATTAGTATAATAAATCTATTAAAGTAATCATTATTTAAGAAACAAATAACCATCTTTTTTTTCTTAAAAACATTATTACTTAGTGCTCGTAGTAGTGATAAATGAGTCTTGTAAATAATCTTGTATTGTGTAGTAACATTTATCTGCAAGAAGTGTATTTAGGTGTTTTTTAAAGTGTTTGATGTCGAGGGTTTTAATGCTGTCGGGTAGCTTATTATATATTTTTATGGCTGTACAGTATATACTCTTAAGCTTAAATGTAGTCTTGGATGTTTCAGTACTAAGAAGATTATCTCCTCTTAAATTACGGTTTCGTTTTTGGATGTTCGTTATAAATAAGTTTGGATTAGTTTTAACAAATAAAGCTACTTCATAAATATAAATAGATGCGACAATTAAAAGTTTAAGTGACTTAAAGTGCGGGACACAGCTATCTCTAGATGTGATACCACATATAGCGCGTATGCACCTCTTTTGTGCTTTAAATATTGACTGGTATTCAGTGGAATTGCCCCAAAAGATTATGCCGAATCGAAGGTTAGAGGCGACATAACCGTGATAGGCGACAAGGACAGCGTTTTGGTTTACTATTTTTGTAAGTTCATAAAGTACATATGAATATTTGTGTAGCTTCTGACATATTATTTCTGTGTGGTTTTTCCATGTTAGCTTATAATCAATATGCACTCCTAGAAATTTGGTGGTGTTTGTTTCATCTATTGTACTAGTTTTATATTTGACATTAATATGACTTTTTTTAGCCCTTTGAGAAAAATGGATGATTTTAGTTTTTTCTAAATTAACCTTAAGTTGATTGTTTTCTAGCCATCTTATGATCTGATCTAAAGCGTCATTTATTTCTGATTCATATGTTGTATTATTGTTGCATTTAATTGTTATTGTACTGTCGTCTGCAAAAAGGCATAATGGATAAGTTACATTTAATGGTAAATCGTTAATGTAAATTAAAAACAATAAGGGGCCAAGTACGCTACCTTGTGGTACGCCATACGCTATTTGCCGTGTATCAGAGGAGTATGAGTTTTCTATTTTGGTTTTAGTACATATTTGTATTATTTCGGTATGTTGAGTTCTATTGCTTAAATATGACGATATAAGTTGTAAAGCGTTACCTCGTATACCATATGTTTCTAATTTATGGAGAAGAATCTGGTGGTTAACAAAATCAAAGGCTTTAGTCATGTCCATAAAAATCGAGCATACCGGTATTCTATTGTCAACATTATTTACAATAATTTTTAGAAAGTCAAAAATGGCATTGTTAATATTTTTATCTTTCCTAAATCCTTTTTGTTCTTCACTTAATATATTAAATTTATCGACAAAATTATAAAGGGCATTATAAATAACTTTCTCAAAGATTTTAGAAAATATGGATATAAGAGCAATAGGTCTATAATTCTTTAGCGTTACTTTGTCTTCTTTTTTGTGTAGAGGTTTAATGATTGTGTGTTTTAATTTGTCTGGGAATGTGCCATTATTGATGCAAAGGTTAATAATGAAGCTGATATATGGAGCTATTATTGCTGAGACACTTTTAATTATTTGTGTTGAGACACCGTCTGGGCCAGTGCTCTTCTTATTTTTTAAGCTATTGATAATTTTTATGAGGTCATGTGCATTTACAGGTGATATAAATATTGAGGAGACATTTTTATTTATTAAATTATTATAGATCAATTTCGAAGTTGTATTTGAATATGTTTGTTCTATGAAAAAATCATTAAAAGCTGTAGCGATTTCGGTAGGGTTTGTGATAGTTTCATTTCCAATAACTATCTTTGATATGGATTGTTTAGGTAAATTATATTTATTCCTGTTTATAATATTCCAAGTGGTTTTTGCTTTATTTTCTGAAGATATAATTGCATGATTATTTTGTGCCTTTTGAGTAAGTTTGACTATTTTTTTTAGTCTTTGTGAATAGTTTTTTAATAAGTTTTTGGTAGTTTCAGTTTCGTTACGCCTGTAATTCCATAAAAGGTCTCGTTTTTGTTTTGCACACTTTTTGATTCCAGAAGTTATCCATTTTGAACTTTTCTTAAAAGGTATTGTTTGTGTTATGAACGGGAAGCAAAGGTCATAAAATAGTAGAAATAGATCAATAAATTCGTTATAAGCTTCATTAGGATCGCAAGCTTTGTACATATCGGCAAAGGGGAGACTATGAATACATGATTTAAATTTATTTATATTTTCGATGTTGTAGGACTCACGTCTTCTTACTCGCCAATAATTATATTTAAAAGTTTCCAACGTAAAATAATCTATCTTTCAGTGGCGGTACTTCCATACAAGCCCAAAAGCCCGGCTTGCCTTACTTAATACGCATATACTCAATCCTAAAGACATATCAGTACTTTAAATAAAATATATTCGTTTAATGCAAAACGTCTATCATTTTTAAATTTACCGCGCCATAATGGACCCCGCGCCTGCGACGGAGCACCCGCGCCGCGCCCGGCAACTCGCCTAAGCGAGCGCCGCGGTCTAAAACTATATAATATAAAATTATTTCATTCAAAATCAACGCGTGACGCAATATCTTAAAAAGAGGGAACACACCAAAGTATTATCTATCTTTTTCTCTCTCGAGTGCTTTTACCTGGCATCTGGCGTATATTGCCCTCTCAGTCGCACCTCTGGGTGAAATGCTATTATTATATATTTTATACCATGACACTACGTACCTATACATATGGCTATTTTTTTATGCAATTTGTACCAAGCAAAATGCCCGGCTTCGCGGAGTGAAGTTGTGCACTTGACATGTCATATTAAGATCCAAATTTATCGAAAAATATTTATGTTTTGCTACAAGTTATATTGGATAATATATAAAATAAATAGATATTTTTTGATGTTTTAAATATTTTTATTAATATATTAGAATTAGAATACTTAATTTGGAATTGTCCATAATTTAGGACCTGTGGCTAGCTTCACGCTTATTATTATGTCTTTTGAGCGGACGATTAACCAGTAACAACTGAACATATACGTTTAGTTTTTGTTTCATTATAGTATTTTACGTTTATTATGTATAATAATGGGTGAAAATGTGCCTTGTGATGGTTTGAAGTGTGTACAAGTGTTGATCGGCGAGGAAAAGGTAAATTCATTACATTTCGTCAGGGACCGAAACCCATTCGACATTACGGTACCGGTATCGACGAATTTCGGTTACCTTTAAGATTTCGGTAACCGCTATGACGCATTATAAAGGTTACCCTTATATACGGGAACCGTTTTAATACCGGTAACCTAAAAAGACCTTGAATGCAAAAGAAAATGCGTTGTTGATGCATAACAAATAAAAATCATACTTGTCGTGTTGTTTACACAATATCGCTGGATTCGGTTCATTTCATTTTTGGTGGGTAATTCTGTTGAAAAAATCATGAAGTAAGTAAAGATAATTGTGTGGTATAGTGCCATAATGTTTAGTAAAGACAAACGGCGGTATAACCACACACAGGCACTGCCCCCGCTTTGACTTGTAAGGAATTTCGCATGAAACATAAAGGTAACCCCTATTTCGGTTACCGGTATGATACCGGTTAAATTCTAGGAATCCAATAAAATTGGCGGATACCGGTTACCATTAAAAATATCGGTATTATTTTTTTCGGTTGATACCAAAAAATACCGGTGTTTTCGATACCGGTTTCGGTCCCTGCATTTCGTAGACAAACAACTACTCGTATCTGGTCGAAAACCTACGCCTGATTTGGTGTGTTTCTCAAAAAAAAGTAGTAAAGTAGTCTCAAAGTAGTGAAAACTATAGAATACAATTTTATAGATCAGTGCACATAACTACATAGATTGCTGGATGTTCTCATACTAATAAGTTATACTGTCGGTGTTGTATATTTTTTTCCAACGATGTACTTAAATTTTTGGAATTGTTCCGACTATAGTGATTTAAATAATTTAACTGGTACTTTTATAGTAATTGACAAAAACATGTCAATGCATTAATATATTTTCATAATTCCGGTAAACAGCGTATAGAAACCTCTTTATGCGTCATATACATAATATGTGATGAGATTTCAAAACATTATGCTCGCGTAGACAGTAATCGTAGTGTTTTTCAGATATTCCTTAGCTTCCTTTCAGAGCTCATGATGAATCAAAAAATCACATGCATACACAAAAACATAACATTAATATATTAACAATAATTTGTGGCCGCGAAGTTAAACACGACGCCGTACTTGTGCTATTGTAGTGCCGTTCATTAATTTACAAAATAATTACAATATAAAGTTACGTATGCATGCCCAAAAGTAATTTAACTTACACATTTGTTTTATTCATCTATTTAAAACTAATGATGGGCCCTTCAGTATTTTAGCAATATTAAATAGATGGCCGTGGAAATCGCGCCATCTATTAGATTTTTTCGAAACAACTTGTTGTAATAGATTTTTTCATAACGGTGATAAAGATAGTTATTATTTTATCCTAATCTTATATAGATCGTGTGGTAGGTCTAGGACTGCCTCGATGGCGCAAAGTTGATGTCTCGGATTCGAATCTGGAGTCTATTTTTATTTAATTACATCGCATAGGCTCGCCCTCTGTCGCATGATGAACACGTTCTTCTTTCTTAATACCATTTTGCTCTTGAACCAATATATGTATATTGTTACTAAAAAAATATTGGGCTTGCCCTAGTCCACAACCCTAGGCACGCCACTGCTATCTTTCCATTGTCTTTCATTGACGGCTGACGAAATAGAACAAAATTCAAAAAATGTGTACATCGTGTACATAATATTATCTAGATACGGCGTCTTGCGCGTAATTTTGTTAAATGTAAAATAAAACGATGTCCATATCTACCAAAATAGCCCATTGTTTTTTGAGATTATTGCAACAGTTTTAAACAAGGTATATTCTATCGAAGCGTTTTGCCGGAGTACACCAAAATATATCTAATTATAATTTTTCGTTTTCATAAATGACATTGTTTTTTGAATTGACACTTTTAGATGCGCTGGGGGACAAATTTAAATTCCATCCATCCATCCATCAGCCAAAGAAAGTCCACTGCTGAACATAGGCCTCCCCCAATGATTTCCACAGAAACCTGTTGGAGGCAGCCTGCATCCAGCGACGTCCCGCGACCTTTACCAGGTCGTCGGACCATCTTGTGGGTGGACGTCCTACGCTGCGCTTTCCGCTACGTGGCCTCCATTCGAGCACTTTCCGACCCCATCGATCATCAGATCTCCGCGCTATATGCCCTGCCCATTGCCACTTCAACTTGCTAATCCGGTGGGCTATGTCGGTTATTTTAGTTCTCCTACGGATCTCCTCATTTCTGATTCGATCTCGTAGGGAAACCCCGAGCATAGCCCTCTCCATAGCTCGTTGAGTGACTTTGAGCTTCCTAATAAGGCCCATAGTGAGAGGCCACGTCTCGGTGCCGTAAGTCATCACTGGCAACACACAATTATCGAAGACTTTCGATTTAAGGCACTGAGATATTTTGGACGAGAAGACGTCGCGTAGTTTCCCTAGTGTAAATTTAAATTCCGCATTAGTATTGTTTTCAGACTCAAGAATAAAAAAAATATTCGTACGTTGATGCCGTATCTAGACATTATAATGAAACGATATGCAGTTTTATATTTTTAAATATTTGTTTTATTACTTACGTCACCTGGTAAGGCAGTATGTAGGTTTTATTAATTTGTATATGGTAACGTACTAGACGCGACTGCCAACAAGTTTACGATGGTCACGGGTGCAAATCCCAGGGCACACCTCTGACTTCGGATTAATTTCTACGTGAAATAAAATCCGCCAACTCGCACTAAGCCAGCGGGGTGGACTATATCTTCTTCTATAATATAAAAATGAATCGCAAAATGTGTTGGTAAGCGCATAACTCAACAACGCCTGGACCAATTTGGCCAATTCTTTATTTTTAATGTTTTTTTACTTTATTACTAACAAAAAGTAATGGCGTGCAATATTATTTGAAAAAAAAATAAAAACCGACTTCAACGTGTAGGACGTATGCCTTATATTAATTTAAATATCTATATGTTTGGTACTGGGCGACCCGCCTTCAATATGTTACGCATATATTTTGATTTGTTGGCTAGTCAAGTCATTAAGCAAATTAATCAACATGCACGAGTTCCATGAAATAAATATAATTTTTTTTGCTTTGGAGTGGTATTTATTATTTTTTGGTTTTTAGTGGATTTTTGTTTTGAAGTCGGTTTTTATTTTTTTTATTAAAAATTTTAGTTATTTTTATCTTTTTAGTGTTGATAGGCATTTAAATTAAGAAGATTTGGTCCCCACAAGGAATGTGTTCTTTCCGATGACAATGAAATCGCTAAAATCGGCTAAAAGCTGCCAAAGATATTGGAATATTCACATGTTTATTATTTTTCTCCCCCCCCCCATCCCTTCGCGCCTACCTCTTTTTCCCTCAACCACTGTAGCCTAGCTTTTATAGTGAAGCCAATGCAAAAAGAACCGTTGAAATCCTATTAAATTTTGAGGGGTTCTACTCTCCAGGTCCGAACATGGTAATCAGATCTTAATGTTATGTTCCTGGGATCAACCTGTTAATACGTTCTTTCTAATGAAAAAGAAATCACTAAAATCGGTTATAAGCTGCTCAAGATATTAGTATTTACGTGTATTTTAATTTTATTACCCCCCCCCCCTCACCCCTACCCCTTTTTCCCTCCCTCACTGTAACTTAACTTTTATAATAAACCTAATGCAAAAAGAACCATTGGAATCCTACTAAATTTTGAAGAGTTATATTCTCCAGGTCCGAACATAATCATCACATCTTCATGTTGTATTCCTGGGATCAAAATGTCAATACGTTTTTTCTAATGAAAACGAAATCACTAAAATCGGTTGAAAGCTGCCGAAGATATTAGAATTTACGTGTATTTTAATTTTATCACCCACCCCCTCTCACCCCCACCCCTTTTTCCCTCTCTCACTGTAACTTAACTTTTCTAATGAACGTAACGCAAAAAGAACCATTGCAATTCTCCTTAATATTAAGGAGTTCCCCTCTCCAGGTCCGAAGATATTCATCAGATCTTCACCATATTTTTATGGGACCAAACGACAAGCACCAGCTTTTAATCAAAAAAAGAATGATCGAAATCGGTTCACACAGTACAAAGAAACGAGGTAACAAACATAAAAAAAATAAGCGACATACAGTCGAATTGAGAACCTCCTCCTTTTTTTGAAGTCGGTTAAAAAAAGCATTTTGGTGCTGAAATAAGGGAAGGAATATTGGATGGACAATAAAAAACGCTAAAGTTATTAAGAGCGTTTATACCCTGCACGCGCTTTTTGGCTTAAAAACAGGACTTTTCAAATGAGTTAATAGCCACCAATAAACAATTTAAAGGAAAAATAATTAGTACTAACTTTAGAAAAGGTTGTCATCTAGGGATTTTGGTTGAAAACATTATACAGGGTGGACAAGAAAACGGCGCACCTGCCAATATACATTATAGTATATGGTGAAGGAATCTTAATTAAGACGGATTTGTATGGCGCTAGCGAATATTAAGAAAGATGCCGAGAAAAAAAAAACTAACGTTACACATGCTACCCCTTAACATGTTAAGCTAAAGTGATTGAACCTTACAACTGAACGGTAGACATTCAACAATAAATAAGCAGAGCTCATTATTTACTTATAAGTCGATTGTGTACATCACGCTCAGGGTACATAAAAAAGATATTAAATTAATACTGCCAACAGTCACATACATGGGTACTAACCCCACACTAAGATACAAATCTTGTGTCGCGGGTATTAGAAAAATAATTATGGTTCACGGAAATTATTTGTCTCGGGGCGGGAACCGAACCCGCGGTCTCTCATTTCACAGGCGGTTCTTACCAACTGCGCCACGGAGGCCGTCGGTGACTCATATGGGCTGGTTAGTTGTCATTAATGACCACCAAAATAGTTAACTGACCTTGTAATGTAAACCGTAATGACCTTGATAGGCAAAGCTGGAAGCGCAGGATCCGCCAAAACCCGCACGAAAACACTGTCACAGTTTGGTAGCACAAATCACTTTTTCTTTTACATTTCACATAACACAAGTTACATCAAAAGCTATCAAATTGGGTAATGTTCAAAGCATAGTGAAATTAATAAAATTTACTCAAAATAACTGAAAACGAATTTACAATAATATGCACACGACTAATACATGCACACGCGATCGCAATCCGAATTCAACTAATAAAAAATAAATTATTATTTTGATTCTTGAAAGATAAAGGCCTGTTCACATTAGATACAAAGCTTTCCTATTTGAGTTCATAATAATTCATCTGAACAATTAGTATTACTACTGTATCAGACCATATACGTGCCACTGCAGGGCACGGGGTCTCCAGTGCAGTAAATTAGTAGTTAGTGTTTATTGATTTCACTAATTTTATCTCAAATAAGTCTCATATGCAAATTCTATGCTATAATGGTAGACGACATTTCTCTAGGTATAAGAATTTAGAAGAAATTGTATCACTTTAAAGTAACATTATTTTCAAAATACATTAAAATAATGTTAAATACAATAATAAGCAAAGTAAATAGGCAATTTGTAATTGACTGGATCGGCTGATGACATATTTAAATAACATTATAAGCTCTTGAACAAGTATCAGTATCAGTCCAATAAGATCTTTTTTTTAACGTAACTTTTATATCGGAGTACTTAATCCAATTAAGTTATATCAAGTGTGTAGTGTGAACACACCTCAAGATGTCGGTCTTCTTTTGCAAAATGCTAAAAGTTACCGACAAAGAAATTGCCGCCTTTCGGCACGCACTCACAAACGGCGGCGGCGACCTCAAAGGAAGAATAATCGAGCCGCGTTGGATCCGACAAAGTACACTATGACCGGCGGGCGGCGGCTTCCTTTGACTAATAGGGCCGAATTGGGCCATCATTTTAAAAATATTATTTTTTATTAATCAGTGTCATCAGATTATTATTTCAATGAATCTAAATTATTTAGAAAATTTAAATGTTATGTAGGTATTACCAAAACTTTTCTAATTATAATTAAATTCGCAATCTTACATGATTTAAGCGATGACCAGTGTGATTTCTTGGTATCTTTCAGTTTGGATTTGTGACACTAAGGAAAATAATGACAAACAAAATAGTCAATCCATTCACGATGCAACTGCACCTAAAGTTATTATGTTGTTAATTTATTGACGCTTAAATCTAAGTACGTCTCTGTTTAACTGATTGATTTATTTGAAATGAAACAAAAAATATCCTTTTTTGAAGTTAGAGAAGGATAAATTATACAGCTAAGAGTTCATGACCTTACTCATGTGTAAACAGCTGTTAAAGCGAAGTTTAAGAAAGTTTTGATGCTGTTAAAAATGGTTTTCGTGGTATATTTCGTTAACCGTTCAATTAACGACGAAACGAAAAAATACGTATGTGTTTAAATCTTGTTCTTCATCCATTCCAACTGATTTTATGCGAAAAAGTGGTGATTAAACTTAAAACTTTAAACGGTCATAACTTCAAAACGGATAGGTATTTTCCAAATATTATTTTTTTATTACGATATTAATATTATGCCCTTGTACCCAACTGAGCAAGTGCGCCATTTATTTGCGCTCCCTGTAGATTGATCGATAATTTGTGAGTACTATAAGGATTACTGAACACAAGTTTCATTATTTAGGCTTTAAATGGCAATTTAGAAGCTTAAGATATCCGAAACCACTAAATATAAGATGAAAATAAAAATATTATCAGACTAATAAGACCCTTATGGAGGGATTTTGCTGAGAAAAATAATCTTTTTGTGTTTAGTTCCTGAAAAATAAAAATTTAAACAATGCGAAATTATTCAGAAACTCTCGTCAAGAACATATTTTTTTTCACCAACTTATCGTACATAATTTTTTATAGCCATTGCATATTATAATAGAAGAACATCTTATCAATAATATGCCATTTTTATATTTCAACAAAATTAGTTTTCATGTTTTCTACAAATATTTTAAAAACCACTATAAAACACGCTGTCCGACGTGGATCAAATCAGACCGCCGCAAGGCCTTCTAGAGGGAGGACGTATCGCTCGTCGCTCCGGTCTGGCTGCAGTCGATTATTGCCGCGCGTAGTGAAAATAGCCACGCGCGGACTGCGATTACCACATCTTAGTACTTTGGTAGTAAAATATTTAATTATTTTTATTACCTACAATGATTTTGTAGTGAGTATAAATTATGTTTCAGGTAATATAATGGGATTTAATTCCGAGGCTAAATAATGTTATGTATTGTAATATAAAATTCAATATATTTCGTAATTGTAAGGGGTTGTAAGGCCCCTAACACTATTTATGTGATCGAACACGAAATTATTAATAAAACGTCCGTAGTATCTGCTGATTGAACACTGATTTGAATGCAACTTAACAATGTAATAATAACGAAAATATGATTAGTATCTAAACTTGTATTATTCTTTGCTTGCACAGTAATATTTGTCTACTTATAATGCAAATAAAATATTTTTATGATATTATATTACAGTTACATTTCAAATGAATATTTGAAGCGCACGGATCAAAGTTGTTTGAGCCGTTTGTATAGCGAGCCGACGCGGCAGCTCTACGCACACAGCTTTGGTCGCTTATGTGTGCGTGAAATTAACGAAGAAATACCTATAGTTGACTTTGCGCGCAAGGTGTATACGCTCTTAATGTCAAATTTTCATAAGGCGATCTTTATATGTACATGTATATGGAGAGACGGGATATAATAGAGTGGAAGGTACGGGAGAGGGCTGGGATAGCTTACAGATTTGATAGGACGAAATGTAAATGCACGTTATAAGACGTGATGGATAATAACGAGAAAGGACGGGACGGATCGGGAAGAGACTGAACAGACGGATGAGACGGGATTGAGCCGGACAGTAGGATAGCTACGTTAAGTTTGGGTATACAAGAGTTTATACGAAAAATAACATGTATTTGGTGTGGAGTGGAATCAAAAAATATATGCACCCAGGCGAAGCTGGGTCGGGCCTCTAGTGTAATATATTTTTTTGTTTCATCATTGATAGTTTTATTACTATTATTCATTTTTGTTTTTACTGGTGTACAATAAGTTTTTTAATAATTAATATAAATAATAAATACGTATTGAAATAAAACTATTATTTACGGATTTTATCGACGTTTCGATCACTTTACAGCTTTCGTGGTCACGGGGCGGACTGACGTCCATTCAATTTTAAATTAATAATTGTAAAAAAAGGGTAGTTGAATTGTAACAGTCACAGAGCGGACGTCTAATACCTCAGTCCGCCCCGTGACCACGAAAGCTGTAAAGTGATCAAAACGTCGGGAAGTTAAAAATGTAAAAAATTAAACTAAATTCGCGATAAAATCCGTAAAAAATAGTTTTATTTCAATGTGTAACATTCGCGTAAATCTAAGAAACCATTAATAAATACGTATATCTATACTACGAGTATACAGGGTATCTCAAGACTGCTACCGAAAACGAAGCCGGGTGGTAGTTTTAGTGGCTACTAACACAATGCAATTAAAAATTTCGCATAGAAACGCGACAATTATTTTTTATGATTTTTTAAATATCGTCATTTTGGGGTGGTAAATCCATAGTTTTTGGTAAAATAATAATTTTAACTCTTTTATACCTTACATTATTTATAAATAAAAGGGTATACACTATTATTTTAGGAAAAAATGTATTTTTTCCACCCAAATATAGCCATAGGAAAAAAAAAAACAAAAAAAAAATTGTCGCTTTTTTTTTTGAAACTTTCTGTTGCAGTGTGTCTGAAGTCGCTTAAACTACCACCCGGCTTCGTTTTCGGTAGCAGTCTTGATATACCCTGTATAACCAATCAAAATTAAATATTATAGCAGTCACCCCATTATAAAAAAAGTCGACTGCAGTGCTATTAAAATGCATAGCTTGACATTGTGTAAATCTTTTTATTTAATTGACCTTCATCACACACAATATAAATGTGTGAAGGTATCATGTTAAGTGGCGTAGAGATACTGTAATGAGTTAGGTAATGCCAGAGGCTGGTAGCGCTCTTCGGCACTAGGCAAAGTATGCAATGATAACAATAACAATAATTCATACAATGCCTGTTCTATGCATTGCCTAGGCATTGTATATAATGCCTGAATCATACAGATTACCGGTGACCTATACAATCGTTTATAACGCAGTACTTGGAGGTGCGTTCATTTTCGGAGTGCATATCGCCGTTGAGAGAGACTGCGTGCGCCGTGAGGGAGCGCGCCGCGCCGCGGGCGATGCTGCCGCGCAGCCATGAGGAAGTTCATGAGGACGCGCGGCG
The DNA here is from genome assembly GCA_009982885.2 of Hyles vespertilio. Taxonomy (NCBI): domain Eukaryota; kingdom Metazoa; phylum Arthropoda; class Insecta; order Lepidoptera; family Sphingidae; genus Hyles; species Hyles vespertilio. Next base: position 100,703 of record CM042806.1, on the reverse strand, counting down.
CCGCGTTCGCGCCCCCGCCGCCCGCCGCCGCCCCCGCCGACCTCATCACACACGCCGCACACCCGCTGCACTCTACGTCTACACTCAAAACCAATGGGCATGCTAGTGAGTAATGAGCATCGTTTATCTTATGTCTTAATTATTTCAAAAGGAGAATGCCCATTTTACTATGAAACTTAGTACCGGTGCGAAGATTGTTATTAAATACACTTAACAGTCACAACTCACATGCATAGTTCTAACCCACACTTAGATTGAGTCTTGTGTCGTGGTTATCAGGAACTATGAGACGAAAGACTTGTCGGTCTCAGAAACACCCCGCCCCGATACAAATACCTGTGGATCACCATATTTGTCTCAGTGTGGGGATCGAACCTGCCGCCTCACGTTTCACAGCCCGCGTCTAACCTATTGCCCAACTGAGGCTGTCTAATATTGGCGCCAGTTCACTCTCGATTTGGAAGTGACTTAACGAGACGAAAAAACATGGTATCTGACGGTATTTGAGGAGGCGACTATGCCGAGGCCCTAGGCTCGAGTGGTGCGACACAGACGTCCCATGTCACCGGTACACCATGCGGAAGCGTGGCGCGGTGAAAGTGTGTGCGGCGTGGACGCTCGACGCCGTGCTCTGTGTTCTGTGCTGTGTAGCGCATACTGCATACATGATGCGAAACTGAAAGTCACACGCGGTGCGAATGGAGACGCTGGCACCCACCACGCACTCCCTGCTACCCTGACTATGCTACAATGAACAATATACTGCATGAGTTTTTACATGCTTACAGAATTTAACAATAATGATTGTTAGTTGCAATGGACGCAAAATAGACATACATAAAGTTCCTATGCAATCCCTTCTCATAATTTTGTTGATGATATAGGTAGAGCAACTTCTTGATTCTATCTTTTCAGTTGTTCAATGAATTTAATGAATACTAGCGGCTCGGCCCAGCTTCGCCCGGGTACAAATAGCTTTTTGTACAATAATATGTATGTATTATTATTATACATATAAACATTCCTATAAATGCACGCTGCCGCCGCCCCGGCCGGCCAGTACCGCCGCAAGCGCTACGTCCCGCAATTTTAAATCTGTAATATCTTTGAAAATATTCATTTAAATCTTATGCTGTAAAGGACCACATAGATCTATATTAAATCAACAATGTATTTAAGCTATTTAATTGGATAAGGATTAATGCTGTATTGGTTAAAATCGCTTCGAAAATTAGCCATTATTTGTCGTAAAAAGTAAATGACAAAAAATGTTATTGTGGGATATCCATAAAAGATAGACATATACCATCCCGGAGTTTTCTGTAGACCTTTTCAATGTGTACAAATATGTAGTACATTATTTTGATAAATCTCGTAGGGTTCAGCCTGCGTTTGCAATGTAAGCGGAAAAATATTGATAATTAACGACATCACATTAAAAACCTCAAAAATAACAATATTTCTCCACTATTTAATGGATGTTATTATATATGTAAACCTTTCTATTGAATCACTCTATCTATTAAAAAAACCGCATCAAAATCCGTTGCGTAGTTTTAAAGATTTAAGCGAACAAGGGGAAATAGGGACAGAAAAAGCGACTTTGTTTTATAATATGTAGTTATGTAGTGATGGCAAATGTGAACGCTGTCGTATTTTTTTAATTTTATCATTTTAATAATAGCCTCTGTTACATTGCAAAACTGTGTTCTGTCGGCTTCTATATCAGTTATGACTATGAGTATTACGATGGATGGTTGCTTTCGCCCAAAGTCTGCCCATGTGATAGTTTTCGCCCAACGGTCGTCAGACATACGGTAGATATGGCTAGCCCAGTTCTATTTCAACACGGTAGCTGTTTGTCACACATCAGCGATCATGGTTTTAGAACGCAGCGTAGAATTCTTTACGCGGTCGATAAGTTTCATACTGTATAACTGTATAGTATATATAAATGACCCGTTCATAACATCTTTCATTGACCGGTAGGTCCTCCAGGCATTCTCGGTTCAACGTAAAATTTCGATGTCTTGTTTTGCCTGGAAGGACTTCGCTATCTGGCCAAGCGAAAGGTATTCACGGACATACCCAACGCTTACTCCGCCGACATATGTTGAGCTGTGAAACTGCATTAGATAGATAGGGTTCAAATTGGCAAGATATTATGTGACGTAATCAATACAATAATTATTAATATATATTATATAACAGCTTTTGTTGTGTGATATGATGACAGACGGAGGAGGAGCGGCGGGCGGAGCGGGCGGGGACGAGCACCTCAACTCGCTCGCTAGGTAAGCATGATCATCACTATCAATCAATTCAACTCAAATCGACGCATGGTTAGGTGTAAATATTCTCAAACAATGTAGCATTCATTGTTTTACATAACATTCCGCTTATTGTTTTAAAGCCGGCTTATTTTTATTTATTTATTTTATTTATTTATTTATTTCCAAACTTACATCTACTTTTACAGGATACCCTAATGCAGTAGTGTAGCATAGTAATTTTTATTTTTTTATGTTTCATTTTGTCTTATAACAAATGATATTCATCGCTATTTTTGTGAATTCACTCAGGGAACAATGGAATAAGTCTGTTTCCTGTGCAATTAAGTTAAGTATTCGAAGAGCGCGAGTTATAGGCGCCTCTTTAAGCATATTTGTACGAGCACGCGGTATCGCCAGTAACTGTGGTCGCCGCCGTCTCCAAACGTATCTGTTTGGAACCAGTAACCCTATTTGCCCTAATAATGTGCTGTTTTCTACCATACTTCTAAGGATTTTAAATATATACGAGATGAGCGTAAAGTCTCTCCTGACCCGTAATTCACTATATCCAACCATTCCCAAAATAAATAAATTTGGATACATCAATGGGTAATAGGGATATACTCCATATTGCTTCATGTATAAGAACCTTATATATTTATTTTGTACTCTTTCCAGCATGAGACTATATTTAGTCTCATGTGGAGCCCAAATAACTGCATTACACTCAAGCACACTCCTTACTAACGCGTTATATAAGGCTATGATTGCATGAATATTTGTAAAAACACGAACCATACGCAACAAAAAACCCAAATTTCTGAATGCCTTTTGACAAATTTTAACAATATGCTCGCGAAAATGTAGCCTAGTGTTAAAAATCACCCCTAAATCCCGAACTGATTTTACTCTTATCGTAGTGTTCCCGTACAAGGTGTACTTCCATAGAAGTGGTTTGTGTGAACTAGAGAATGTGATAGTCACACATTTAGAGGTGTTGAACTCCAGTTTATTTTGTTCCGACCAATTTACCACTCTGTCTATGTCCTTCTGCAACTTCTTACAGTCGTCACTACTTTTAATAGGTAGGTATAGCTTCAGGTCATCAGCAAACAGCAAACACTTAGCGCATTCAAGCACCTTAGGTAGGTCGTTTACCAATATAATGAAATGTAATGGTCCAAGGTTAGTACCCTGACTTACGCCAGATCGTGTGAAATATGGTTCTGACACGTTTCCCGCATATTCCACGTATTGCTGCCTATTTTCAATGTAACTTGCGAAAAAATGGAGTAAATGCGAAGTAAAACCAATGCCCGCTAATTTGGTAAGCAACACGTCATTATCAACCAAGTCGAATGCTTTTTTGAAATCAAAGTAAACTGCATCGGTCTGTCCCCCGCTGTCGATTTCGGGTGTTAAATCCGCCATATAGTTCAGGAGATTACTCGTGGTGCTTCTGGCTGGTCGGAACCCGTGCTGGGCATCTGAGAGATGGCCACTAAGTTGGGCAAATATGCTTTTATGTACAGCCGATTCGAACACTTTAGCCGGCGTAGACAATACTGCTATAGGTCTATACCCTTCCACACTATCTCCCGACCCTCCTTTTGGTACTGGGACGACCTTCGATAATTTCCATCTTTCAGGAAATACTGCTGTCTGAAGTGACTGGTTATAAATGTGAAGTAACGGAGCAGCCAGCACTCTTCGACAATCCTTAAAGATGAAAGGTGGTATTCCATCTGGCCCTGATGATTTTTTTGGCGTAAGCTTTTTCAGAGCCCGTTGAACATCTACTAACGCTAGCCTATCGAGATGAACTCTGGTCGCCCCGTTCTCTCCACCAGCTTTACTAATTGCCGTCCTTACACATAATTTTGCCGGTCTAGGATTAAAGACAGAGTGAAAAAATCTTGCGAACTCATTTGCACACTGGTCATTTGGTATCATCTCTCCACCCTTTGAGATCTTTCGCGGAGCCCTACAACCTCTTTTTGATTTTACATAGGTCCAAAAAGATTTTGGATCTTTGCGCAGTTCGCTCTGCTTGATAAGCCGGTACTGATTTTCTGCGGAAGCTATCATACTTTTTACTTTAGTTCTCTGCAGAGAAAACGCCTCATAATCACAAGCCAGCCCTGTCGATTTAAATCTAAATTTTGTTTAAAATGCGTTTGACAGAAAGTGCTAGTAGTTTATTAATGAATGTAATTTGTACGGGATAATTTATGGCATTGAATAATGTGATGTGTGGAGTGAGTGGCGACTGGCGAGCGAATAATGAGTAGTGGTTGAGGGTGGCGTCGCGTGCAGGTACTGGAGCGGGTCGGAGTCGTCGGCGCCGCTGTGGGAGGACGCGCAGTTCCCGGCCGGCTGGCGCGCGCTCGGCGACCGCAAGCTCGCCGCCGCCGTCACCTGGCGCCGCCCGCACGTGAGTCACTACCGCGCACCACGCACCCCGCACGCTCCCACACAGTGTCGCCACTCGGCAAGCGCCAGCTGAATGTCATTGTGTGTGCCCGTGCCGTAGGTATAATGCTATTGTGTAGTCGGCACAACCTTGCGTTGTGTGCGCGCAGTGTTGACGCACCAGCTGAGTACACAATACACCGCAATGTGAATCCATCCACTTAGCACTGGCACCCCGCGCCACCGCCGCGCCGACTCCACCGTACGTATACTGGGTGAAATCGCTTAGCGTCATGACAAAAATTGTGCATGGCAAGTACAGTCAGCAACATAAGTCGCTACACATTCACGAGATTTGGAATTGTCTTATCATCCAAAATAATAATAATTTTTTATATCGTATGGCACTTCTCGGCATAGATGACTTTACTTGGTTATATTCTATTTCTCCCGTGAAACAACACTGCTTAAATGCACTGTTGTGTTTCGGATTGAAGGACATTGTAGCCAGAGCAACTACTGGACATATTGAGACTTCAACATCTTATGTCTCAGGATGGCGAGCGCAGTGGAATATTGCTACTGTTCATGAGCGGTCGTATCGCTTACCATCAGGCCAACGGCTTGCTCGTCTCGCCATTCAATGAAATAAAAAAAAAAAAAATATTTTACGACCACAGAGTAGTACGTACAAATTTTAATTCATAAAAAGGTTATCAAAAAATGTGAAGTGTTCAGCGACTTATGTTGCTGACTGTACATGACTTAGAACCCTTTGGCATACTTATTTTATTTTATTTTTTTGTTTTTGGTTATGTAGTGTATAATTAATTTACCACTACTAGTTACTAATTTAGAATAAGTTATTCATAAAAAAACGTTGTTTAGAGAAAGATGATATAAATGAAAAAAAAAAATCATAAATACACATCATTGTTACCTTACTGAATTCGAGTAGAAACTTCTAAATCTAGGTAATAAAATCCTTTGATGAAGCCGCCCTCACCGCGATGCCGCAAGCGCAAGTACAAAGCGTGCCGCCGCGCCGCGCCGCCCGCTCCCGAGCCGCCGACGCCTTCCAGGGATGTAGTCCATTGAAATGTTACATGAGCTTTGCATTTTTAGAAGACGCAATTTTATTTTTGGGATATGTGTGGGAGGTCAATAGAAGCTTAACCTCAAGTTTGTGGGGTCGCCACCCTTGTCCCCCGGCCGCCATCTTGGAAAAAGGGGTGAAAACACTTTTTTCGCGATATCTCGGAAACTATGCGTCTTACAAAAAATTTGTAAAACATAATTTGTAGCTAATTGTTTTGCCTACAAATATGTTTATATAACTTTTTGCCCTAAATTAAAAAAAGTGAGTAAATTTTTATAAACATTTTTTTTTTGCTCTATAACATTTTTAAAAAAAATCTTACTTTTTTGCTTTTTTTTATTTTTATTAACCTATTCTGTCCCACTGCTGGGCAAAGGTCTCCCTCAACTCCTTCCACTTATCTCTATCAGTTGCTGATGCCATCCAAGTGCTGTTAAATTGGTCGAGATTGTCGCGCTACCTTTTCCGAAGTCTGCCGCGTGGCCTTTCGCCATCAGGCACCCATTGAGTGGCAATCTTATCCCACCTCTTCGGGTGCATTGGGGTGACGTGGCCCGCCCAATCCCACTTAAGTTTAGCCGATTTCTATGCATCATTCTTGACTCTGGTTATGGAGCGCAAGATGATATTGGGCACTTTGTCCATGCGTGTTAGGCCTAGCATACTGCGCTCCATAGCTCTTTGACAAACCCCGAGCCTGGACCTCTGAAGTTCGGTCAAAGACCAGGATTGAGCTCCGTATGTGAGAATTGGTGAGATACAAGTCGAAGAGTCTACTTTTAAGAGAAATGGGAAGAGTCTACTTTTAAAAATTTCTTCATCCCTTTTTTGCTAATAGCTTCTTTAATTTTTAATTTAGGGCAAAAAGTTATATAAACATATTTGTAGACAAAACAGTTTTCTACAAATTATGTTCTTAATTTTTTTTTTGTAAGACGCATAGTTTCCGAGTTATCTCGAAAAAAGTGTTTTCACCCCTTTTTCCAAGATGGCGGCCGGGGGACAAGGGTTGCGACCCCACAAACTTGAGGTTGTGCCAGTTAGGGAGTTAGGGCGTCCAAGTTTTATTAGATCGGGTATTCACAAATGACAACAACCAACACGAATAATATGTGTGTATATTTGCACAGTTCCAGAATGACTAATTGATGTATGTAATACAAAAACAAATTATGCTACTTGAGACATCCATATTTGGCTACAATAATAATTGTGCGCACGGCACATAATACCCCCCTTTATTGAAAAAAAATAACACAATGAAAAGAATATAAAAATAAGGCTAAAGAATATAATAAAAAGTGTATAAAAATCTAAATATTCAAATCATAATATGAAATCATTATAATTAAAATTACAATTTTTCTTTACCTATAGTTTAACTTACGATTACAATTTAATTCGTTTTCACTTCACATCTTTAGAACTAATCATACTAATCACTTCTCACTACACTATAATTTGTTGGCTGACACATCCCTTCTGGTCGGACTCGCCTTTTCTCATCACGACAGCAGGAACCTCGTGCAGCTCCCGTCTTATGAAACGTCCATACTGGACTTTGCAGCGTCTCCATAACATATATCCAATCATTATCAATATTATGATCAGTACGGTCAGTATGTATATTTCAACTCGGCTGTAGTATGTGCTATCCCGGATTGATTCTGAGGCAGCGGCACTATTTCCAGGATCATTTTGTGCGATAATAATTTCTTCTTGCATCTGTTTGCTCTCCGATTTTCCCATTTAAAAAAAATATATATACTATGCAGAGTTTATGCAGTGCAATTAATGTGTTTATGCAGTGAAGCGCACGACAGGTTTGACTATCCGTCCCGATCTAGTTACTATGGGCCCCTTGTTTATATTCTTACTGTCCGTATTCGGCGTGCTTGCTGTGTCATCATATTCTGGCATAAACGCTGGCTTTAGTCTATCTATACTAATAACTTTATCCGTATCTCCTTGTTTAATTTTAAAATATTTGTTTGTTCGTGATAAAACTAAATAAGGCCCAGTGTAAGGTGGAGTCAGAGGTTTCACCACTTTATCACAACGGACAAATACGTGTGAGCAATGCTCTAACTCTGGATGAACAAAAAACTTTCCTTGACGTATACCTCGTCTTGGTACTGATGAGATATTGACTATTTTTCGCCTTAGATTTTGTAAAAATGATTCGTCTCCCGAGATTTCTGGCTTTGGCGGCTGAAAGAAATCTCCAGGTAATCTAATTGGGTCTCCATAAACCATCTCCGCTGAACTAGTCTGGGTATCATCCCTCAGACTTGCTCGTAACCCCAACAACACGGTCGGTAGTTCATTAACCCATTGATCTGTGTTGCCTCTGCTCATCAAAGAAGTTTTAAGTATTCGGTGCCACCTTTCCACAGCGCCATTGGCTTGTGGGTGATACGACGTAGTTCTATTATTTTGTTTATGTACCCATTCTTTTGGCGAGTTGACTAAATAGATTGGACTCAAATTGACGTCCCTGATCTGTAGTAATTCTCAAAGGGCATCCGAACCTTGAGATCCATCCAGAATAAACGGCTTCTGCAACAGATTCTGCAGTAATATCTTTTAATGGAATAGCTTCCGGCCATCCAGTACTACGGTCCAACATTGTCAATAAGTATCGATATCCATTGTTATACGTCAATGGCCCCACTATATCGATATGAATATGCTCGAATCGGCCCCCGTGTGTAAATTTTCCTAACGGTGCAACAGTATGGCGTTGAACCTTAGACCTCTGGCACTCTAAGCAAGCTTTCGTCCACATAGCAACGTCTTTATTCATACTCTTCCAAAAGTATCTGTCTCGCATCATATTTCGCGTCGATCGAATGCCGGGATGACTAATTCCGTGCAACGCATTGTAAGCTGATACTCGGAATTCCATAGGCAAATATGGACGGATCTTTCCATTCGATGTTTCGCAATAAATCGATCTATTGCAGTTAGGAATATTTATTTTGTTGATGTTTAATTTCTTTGATTTTAAAAGATATTCTAACTCCTTATCATTTCTTTGTGCCGTTGCTAATTGATTGTAATCAATCAAATGTGGCATGTTAATAGTAGCTATTCTGGACAGTGTATCGGCTACTATATTTTCCGAACCACTTATATGCTCAATAGTAGAACAAAATTGCATGACGTGATCTAAATGCCTTAATCTCCTGGGGGTGTCATTTTTTCCAACGGTGTTTTTCTTAAGCGCCTGTACCAAGGGTTTGTGGTCAGTATAAATTGTTACAGATCTTCCTTCGATAAGATATCTGAAATGTTTGACTGCCATGTAAATCGCCAATAGCTCTCGATCAAAAGTACTGTATCGCTGCTGAGCATCACTGAGCTTGCTAGAGAAGAAACCTAAGGGTCTCCATGAGTTATCTTCCCACTGCTGTAGTACTGCACCGGCGCAGGTGTTGGAGCAGTCAGTCATGATCGCAATTGGAGCGTCCTCGATTGGCAAAGCTAGTGTAACAGCACTTTGTAGGTTCTGCTTACACAGTTCAAAAGCTTTTGTTGTTTCGTCTGTCCACGGTATCAAACTTCTGTCTTTTTTCTTGGTGTTATGTAAATAAATATTTAATTTTGCGTGTAATCCTGCTGCTCCTGGTAAATGGCTTCTATAGAAATTCAACATTCCTATGAAGCGTCTCAATGCCTCAACAGTCTGTGGCCTCGGAAAATTTATGATAGCCTTTACTCGATCTTCTAATGGGCTTAGTCCTTTGCGAGAAACATGAAAACCTAAAAAGTCCAATTCATATTTCTCAAACTCACATTTGGCTAAATTGATGGTTAATCCATATTGGCTGAGTCGTTCGAATACCAGGGTTAAATGTTCTCTATGCTCAGCCTCTGATGATGACGCTATTATGACGTCATCGATATAACTAAATAGGAAATTTAGATCGCGAAAAACCTCGTTATTTAGAAATCTTTGGAACGTTTGTGCTGCGTTTCTAAGTCCAAATGTCATTCTTGTGAATTCGTAAAGGCCAAAAGGTGTAGTAATTGCCGTTTTCTCAATATCTTGCTCTGCAATCCTTATGTTGTGGTATGCTCTTTGCAGATCTAACTTTGTAAATATTTTCTTTCCCGCCAGTAGATAGGTACAGTCTTGGATGCGAGGAATTGGGTATCTATCGGGTTTTGTAACTGTATTTAAACGCCGATAATCGCCACACGGCCTAAGTTCGCCATTCTTTTTTACTACTACGTGGAGTGGGGAAGCCCAATTGCTTTTACTCGGTCGACATATTCCCATTTCTTGCATCCGCTGAAATTCACCCTTAACTTTCTTGTATTTATCAGGCGGTAGCGGACGCGGGCGTGCGAATAAAGGCGGTCCGGTCGTCTCTATATGATGGAAAACGGAATGACGCGGAGTATCTTTGAAACACATAGGTTTAGTAATATCCGGAAATAATGTCAATAAATCACTACACTGATGGTTTGAGTCTATTGTTCGTACGGCAGGCTGCTCGTTTATCGTCACCGTAGCAATAACTGATAAATTAGTCACTTCGTCAATTAGTTTTTTATTATAAACGTCTACGAGCAATTTATGGTGGCTTAAAAAGTCCGCACCAAGAATGGGTTGTTTCACTTCAGCTAACACAAATGACCAACTATACGGTCGCCGCAACTTAAAGTCTAGTTCAAGGTCCTTAACACCATAAGTTTTTATTTCGGTCCCATTAGCTGCATACAGGGTATATTTTTCACTACACTTATAGTCATTGAAAGGTCTTTTTGGCACTGGAAGCACTGAAATGTTCGCACCTGTGTCCACGAGAAATCTCAACCCACTATTTCTGTCCATTACACATAGGCGAGGTACCGGTGAAATGGTGCATATCGCCGCCTCCGATTGCACCTCAATTAGTTTCCCTGATTATTTTTATTCCATGCGCACGGCTCCACACATTTCTTTGCTCTATTTCTGTATGTATAATGATAAGCGCAAAGCCAGTCAGCACTATCCGGCGTGCGCCGGCTCCGATTTCGGCCGCGAGAAGCAGATCTCGAGCGATAGTGACGAAAACTGGGTTTTCGACTTCTAAAATTTGGTCGCTGTCGTTCCATATTATTTATCCTTAGATTTAATTTGGCTATCTCGGCCAATATTAATTCTATATGGTTGCCACTGGAAGAACTTGCTTGGACTTCTGTGATATGCTGCGGCCTTGAAGTCTCCATTATTTTATCGGCAATAGTGGCCAAATTATCTAAACTTTTAACGTCAATGACCGCTAACACAGCACGCACTGATGTTGGTAGGTGACCTTGCCACATAATACATAAAGTCTCGTCAGGAATCTTCTCGCGCGCTAGGTCTCTCATGCGGCGCAACAGCTGTGAAGGCTTTTGGTCACCGAGCTCCATTTCGCTTAACAGTTTTTGGAACTGCCGAATCTCCGATTCTTCGTAAACTTGTAACAGGCGAGCCTTCAACGCGTCAAATTTCTTTGTTTCGGGTGGCTTTAGTAAAATGTCGCTCACTTGTTGTACAACATCTTTTCCTAACTTAGCGACGATTAAATTATATTTCGCCTCGTCACTAAGTTTTTGCGGCCCCAATATCGCGTCGGCTTGGACGAACCATAATCTTGGCTTATCACACCAGAATTCTGGTATCCTTGAAGACACTGTTATGCTTGCTAACCCGTGTGAGTCAATCTGGGCTTGTCCTTCTCCCTGGGAACTTGGTGAGCTTCTGCTGGTCATCATGCCGACGAAATGGTTGCGTTATTCTGTATCGGGGTCACCACTGTGCCAGTTAGGGAGTTAGGGCGTCCAAGTTTTATTAGATCGGGTATTCACAAATGACAACAACCAACACGAATAATATGTGTGTATATTTGCACAGTTCCAGAATGACTAATTGATGTATGTAATACAAAAACAAATTATGCTACTTGAGACATCCATATTTGGCTACAATAATAATTGTGCGCACGGCACAAGGTTAAGCTTCTATTGACCCCCTAAACATGTCCCAAAAATAAAATTGCGTCCTCTATGAAATGCAATATTCGGTCCTTAAATTGTAACATTTCAATGTACTAATGTTGCCACTTCCTCAGTCGTGCGAAATTCGGTAACGAGTGACGTTGTACGAAATTATTTTGGTTATTGGTTAGTTTCTTGCAGTCAAAATGAGTGATTACACGAACAGTGACTATGTGGCAATGATGACATGCTATGTCCGATCCAATGAAAACTTGGGTCATGCAAGAAGGATGTATGCAGATCCAGAACATCTGCAGTCTTTGCGTAGGAATGGTATCATGAATGATGAATCCACGAGTTCCCAGCACAAGAACTATTTTAAAGACTTATCCGAGGCTACTCGATCATGGTAAGTTCAGACTTCCTAATCATACAAGAATCCGTGACCTTCCACAGCGAAGTCGTCTATTCTCGACTTTATTAAAAGGTTTAAATAAAAACATATGCAGCTTTTTCTAAGATAGTGGGTACGTTATGAAAATAATATGTTCAATTAAAATGTAAATCTTAACAACTTACCAACAGCTACATTTACTTAAATGATCCTAACACACTAAAATTTTAAATAAATCAAAATGTTATATGGTAATATTTAGAGTAATAATACCAATAAATAGGCGCAAAGTAAGTTCAAGGTCGCTGCTCGATAGTCAGCTGTGGCGTGGCGTGACTCATACACGCGCGCGTCTGTGTATTGACATGTCGTTGCACTTTTAAGTGTAGGGCAGTGGTTCCCAAACTTATTTTGTCTACTGCCCACTTTGAGAATAAATATTTTTTTAGCGCCTCCATTTTTTCACCTATTTAAAAACCACTATAACTTCAAATTAAATTAATTAATTATTGTGACATATATAATGTATATTAACGGAGAATTCTAAACGAAACTTTTACTATAACCCGCAACTTGAAACCAGAGCGCAACGGCGCTTAGGTCTCAAGTTAACTCTTACGGGCTCCACCTGCCAATAAGAATGATTATTGAAACGCAACTTTACAGTATTAAAACAGAGTATCTTTTATTAAAAATAAAACTAAAGTAATCGATCCTTATATAAAAACTAATGTGAAGGATGAATCTGATGCTGTTTAATAAGTTTGTTGATATCAGGTTCCAATTTACTCAAGAACAGTCGCAAGTCGCCACGTTCGGTAACAAGCAAACAATTTATCTTTTTAGTAAGCAGTGTTGTCACAGCACTAAATCCACGTTCACACAAATATGACGATGGGAATGCTATCAAGAATCGTTGAACGATTGATCACAATCCAGGGTACAATTGCGGGATCGGTTTTTGTAGCCAAAATTCTTGGTAACCATTTTTGAACTTGATTTTTATTTCCTCGTTTGTTGTCAATTCTGTAAGTTCTTCTTCCAGCTGAGGTGACATTGCTGTGTTGAGATTTGAAAACGGGTCCAACACCCAGTCTGTAGGGCGATTCACGTAATGTAATAAGTTCAGCTGCAGTGCAGTTGCGGTTAAGTGTCGATCAAAACAGCCCTTTTCGTATTCTCGTAATACGCTCGCGTCAAGTTCGCGTCACGCGAGCGCTCTAATGTATTCTACTCGTAATTCTACTGCTGCGCCTATATGTCAATGTCAAACAAATTTCATACGTCTGACGTACAGTTGACGCGCAGTTCGCGCGCAGTTCGCGCGCAGCTCACGCGCAGCTAAACATTTACAAGAATACCATTTTGTATCAAAACGTAAACTTAATTGTAACCGCACCGCAACTTGATCGGCGCGTCAAAAAGTTACGTGAATCGCACTACTAGTATTTCCAAGTTCAAAATGTCCTGGTATCGTTCGGTGAAGTCAATGTGGAGGTTTTACAAATGTTGGCAGTAGGCAAACAATTCGTCGTTACTGCATGATACTGATAAATTCGGAAAATTGTGAAACTCACGTCTGCCCAGATTATTTTTGTGTAGAAGCAGTTTGGCTGCGAAAGCAGCAACGACGTTTTTTGTTTTAATTTAATTTAGTTTATCGCCTTGCAGTTGGAGATTCATGTCGTTGAACAATTTATACAGATCTGTCTTGTAAGCTATATCATTCTTTGATGTTATGAGCTTGTCGTGCAATTCTGTGTCTTTAGTTTTCAAGAACTCTATAACAGAGTCAAACAGGTTGTAAAATCGAGTCAGACAATTGCCTCTTGATGGCCAATGAACTTCAGTATGAAACAACAAACGGTTGAAATCCTCGTCATTAGTAACACAAAGCTGATGAAATAATCTATCATTCAAAGAGCTGTTGCGGATTTTATTGATTGCTTTGATGACATATTGCAGTGATTGAAATAGTTTTTCACTTAAGTTTCTAGCAACTAAATGTTGTCTATGAATAACGCAATGTACACCAAGGACATCTGAAATTTTATTTTTTAAGTACGCTATGAAGCCTTTATGGCACCCTGTCATAGCCGGAGCGCCATCCGTAGCAACTGAAATAATATTTTTCAAAGGAATCTCTTTCTCATCGCAAAACTTTTCCAATATATTGAATATGGTTTCGCCTTTTGTATCGGTCTCTAAATTTCTAGCAAATTAATAGTTCTTCACATATTTTCTCATCTTTAATAAACCTCACGTAAGACAACAACAATGCTTCATTAGTTGGTAAAGTGGACTCATCGAGCTGAATTGAGAATTGACTTGTCCTCAGGTGATCGCACAATGATTCTTCAATGTTTTCAGCCATTTCATCAATTCGTCTTTGCACAGAATTATTACTCAAAGGAATTTTTGGGATAATATCTGCAGCCGGTTTATGAAGCACAGTAGTTATTACTTAATTTATTGCTGGCAATATTAACTCTTCTCCGATGTTATGTGGTTTGCCTTTTTGAGCAATTAACAAAGAGATAATGTACGAAGCTCGAAGTCCGTCGTCATCTTGCTTAGCAGCCGCCGAAAATAGTTTTGCTACACTTGGCTGAGTATTATGCTTCTTCTCTAGGTCTTGAAAATATGCCACATTCTTGTCTTTCTTATCTGGATGCATTTTATTCAAATGATCTTGCAGTCTTGAAGGCTTCATTGCTTCATTCGAAAATGTTTTTAGACATAGAAGACACAAAGGCAATAAATTTAAATTTAATTATTTTTTTATATTATATTAGTGTTCACAAGTTGTTGTTGAGAGTCGAGAGCTCATGCAGTCGTTGTCTAAGAGGCCTCCTAGCTAAGTAAAATTACAAATCACCCCCCAGGCCTCTACACAACGCCCCCATTTTCTTTCTGGGTCTCTTACCGCCCGCCTTGAGACCTGCAGCGCCCACAAGGGGGCGTTATCGCCCAATTTGGGAAAGACTGGTGTAGGGTGATTTTGATAATATGTGTTTTGGGGATATCTTGTACTGATATTGTTTATGGGATAGTTTGTAGTTTTTAATGATAAATCTTGTATATATAACGTTAATTTCACTTACACAATACACTATGAAATTTTCCGGACGATAAGCGATTCCACCCAGTATAATACTAGCTGTGCCCGCGACTTCGTCCGCGTGGAATTTAACAAAAAAGTAAATTAGTTTTTTTAGATATTTTTTTAAATAAAAGATTTTTTCTAAATTAAATGTAGCTTTAGTTACTCCTTATTATATCAGCTCCCTGACAATAAAAGTCCCGTCAAAATCGGTCCAGCCATTTCCAGATCAAGAACTGATCGCCCTCAGTCTGTTTGGACTCCAGCAGTGATAAAAGCTGTGAAGGCACGAATTCGAAGAAATTCCAAACGTAAGCAGAAACTGTTTCACCCTTCAGATGGGGTTAAGCAGAACCACGGTGAAAAGGGTGTTAAATGAAGACTTAGGGCTTCGGGCATATCGAAAAAAAACAGGACGTCGTTTGAATGCTCGTCTAATGGACCTGAGACTGAAGAGATGCCGCGCTTTGTTGAAGCGGTACGCGGGAAAAAAATATCGGGAAATTATTTTTTCAGATGAAAAAAATTTTATCGTAGAAGAGAGCTACAAACTACAAACAAAATGATAAGGTGTACGCAAACAGTAGTGAAGAAGCGAGCAACCGTATTCCGCGTGTCCAACGAGGTCATTTTCCATCCTCGCTCATGGTATGGTTGGGAGTTTCTTATTGGGGCTTAACAAATGTACATTTTTGTGAAACAGGTGTAAAAACGAATGCAGTTGTGTATCTAAATACAGTCCTGAGGAACCTTGTGGAACCTGTTTCTCATACCATGTTCAATAACAGGCACTGGGTATTCCAACAAGATTCGGCGCCAGCTCATAGAGCGAAGAGCACATAAGACTGGCTGGCGGTGAAATCGACTTCATCCGGCACGAAGACTGGCCCTCCTCCAGTCCAGATTTGAATCCGTTAGATTACAAGATATGGCAATACTTGGAAGAAAAGGCGTGCTCAAAGCCTCATCTCAATTTGGAGTCACTCAAGACATCCTTGATTAAGGCAGCCGCCGATATTGAGATGGACCTCGTTCGTGCTGCGATAGACAACTGGCCGCGCAGATTGAAGGCCTGTATTCAAAATCACGGAGGTCATTTTGAATAAACTTTAGTGTCATAAGAATCTATAGAGCCACAAAGTTATCTGACCCGGTGGGAGAGTCGCTGTAATCGAATTTGGTGTTGCCATTAAAAATAGATATTGCAATAAATGGGGTAAACTAAGATCCCATCAAAAACATCCTGTAAAAAAATTCCAAGTCTCGCAGCTCAGTTTTTCTACCGCAAAAAGTTGTGAGATCCATGTAATACCAAGTCGATTAATTTATTTAGTCCTTGATTGAGGGACGTTCTGTATAAAGTTATTAAGTAAGTTATTATCATATCAATATTAAAAATTTACTTTATACAGAACGTCCCTCAATCAAGGACTAAATAAATTAATCGACTTGGTATTACATGGATCTCACAACTTTTTGCGGTAGAAAAACTGAGCTGCGAGACTTGGAATTTTTTTAGAGGATGTTTTTGATGGGATCTCACGTCTTTTTGTAGAGTCCTACTTTATTCCTTTTCGGTACTTTTTATTTTTAGAATATATATAATGATTTTTCTTAAAGCCTCTGTCTTATGGTTTTTTCTTATTTTTGTAGGTATCAATTTATCACAAATATAGCGGATTTGATTATTAGTGTTCTTTCTTTCATGGTGATTGTTTTCGAGCTATTTAGTCTATTTGTTTGCAAGGTTATCTTTGTCATGCTTTTCTAGAGGAATGTTGTAAAGTTTCATGAGCTGAATACACCCTTTCCCCTTTCTATACACCCTCCTTTTATGCCTCATATATATAGATACGTATCTACAACTATTATTTCATTATATACGGGTACAATGATTCATTAACTGCAAATGTAACTTTGTAATCCTATACAGTTATATGGGATTACAAAGTTATTCACGCAGTTGGTGTATCTAGAAAACTAGACAGAAATTATGAAATGTTTGAATTTTTCCTTACTTTAGACACTAAACACTAATTATATTCTAAATTTGAAGGCTCTATGTCTGCTAGAAGTGCCTTAGACTTTTGATGATCGGTCAGTCAGTCAGTGAGTGACAAAATTGCGAAAGTTTGACAAGTTATAATTCTTAAACTACTGGTTCAAATTGAATGAAAATTTTAAATATACCGTGTTTACACAATGCCTAATTAGTAACTGAAAATTCAGGCTTCTTACTTTAACCACAACGAAGTTATGGGGGATTAAAAATGGTCTGAAGTGCTTCGAGAAAACGATAGTACGGCTGTGCCGCTTTTTAGCTCGACTTGGAGGGGGCACTGCCGTGCCCCCAGATTTTTCAATCCGATCAATAGTGTCGAGAAAATGACCAGTTTCATCTGCATATTATTTTTCCTTCACACGATTTCTAACAAATCGCTCCCCAAAACCCTTAAAAAAGTGTATCTGTATTCTCCTCCACAATCGAGAGTACGATTGCGGGGGGTTAGGCCATATCTCAGGCCATATAGCCCACCACGCTGGCCTCATGCGGGTTGGTGGACTTACAAATTCTAATAAATCACTATGGTATGCAGGTTTCCTCACGATGTTTTCCTTCACCGTTATAGTGCGTTTTTATCAATACAAGCATGGCTCCGAAGTCAGAAGTGTGACCTGAGATTCTAACCCGCAACCAGCGTGAACAAGTTGGCTACCGCGTCTGGTCCATTTACCAACAGGCCACCACGCACGTAACGTAAAATGAGACGAGTAAGATACATTTTAGTTTATGATATGTACTTACATATTATATTCTACTAGTACGTAATAATTCTGTTTTCGTGGAATTTATTTTATAAATCTGACTACACAAACCTTTGGTGGCAGCTACGCGTTAATACAATTTTTCGAAGGGTACTATTGATGTCGGTAGACGCTTTTCATCCTACGTAAAATTTAATACCTGAAGTATAACGTTCCTAGCATCACTTTTTAAAGCTTTCGGCATTGTTCAATAGTTTTAAATAATGCAGGAAAAATAAATACATTGAGTAAACAACCAATGGCGGATATGTCAGCGACTGGCAGCTAGATTGACAATTTCAAATGACGTCTTTGTTTCCAGTTTTGGCCACCGGGCCAGATAACTTTGTGGCTCTATATGTTTTGTAAAGTTCATTTTGGTATATAAATGGTTACATAATGAATAAACTTGTTTCAATTATTTTATATTAAACATGTGACAGAATTTATGACCTGTTTAGGTATAAATAAAACTGAAGTGGCTGTTTGTAAAATGAAAATAAAAAAAAATGTCTAACTACATATCGTTATATACACGATAGCTATAACGAAAATGACCTTAGAATTTTTTTGTCTGTCTGTCTGTCTGTTTGTTCCGGCTAATGTCTGAAATGGCTGGACCGATTTTGACGGGATTTTTATTGTCAGGTAGCTGATATAATAAGGAGTAACTTAGGCTACATTTATTTTAGAAAAAATCTTTTATTTTAGTAAAATAAAGTAATGTTGCAATGCCCAAGTACCGCGCGCAGCTCACGCGCATGTCACCACTGGGCCGTCACGTCGGGCGCCTCCCACCACTTCTCCCACCAACGAATCAATATCACAAAGGCTGCCTTCAGGTGTGGAGTGGAGTGAAAGAATATATCCATCCAGGCGAAGCTGGGCCGGGCCGCTAGTTAATAATAATAATTCAATTTATTATTCTCTTATTTTTGTTTTCTTACTCGTGGCAGGTCTTTTATATGGTTGGAGACGACACTTGAGCGGCTTGAGTGAGTAATGGACAATAGAAAAACCAAAAAACATCTAAAATTACAAATTATTGATTACTGAGACATAAGACCACTGATTACAGTGACATATTTTAAGTTTTTCTCTTTTTTTCTTCAATCCGGAACACAACAGTGTATTTACACTGCCGTTTGGCAGGTCTGAAGGAGCGATTGGAAAAAGATACTTATATTTTTTCACAGTCGAGACTTGTGAAACTGTAAGGTATACATACAATGAGTTTAATATCATCTGGGTTATGGATACCCGGCAGGAGCTGTGCGTGCGGCCCACGTTCCGCGGAGAGTGCTCCCCCGCCTCCCCCGCGTCTCCCGCCTCCCCCGACGACAGCGAGGAGCAGCTGTGCTTGCGCTGGAGCGTGCAGGTGGGCGGCGCGGGCGACCCCAGCGTGTGCTGCGCCGCCGCCGCGCTCGCGCTCACGCCGCGCCTGCTCGACCGCGTCGCGCCGCCGCAGTCCTTCCGCCAGCCCTACACCGGCGCCTTCAGGTGACGAGTCGCGCCGACACCGCGCGCCCGCCCTCGCGACACATCCGCGCTCATGAGTCCGTGCGCTGTGCAGGTTCAATTTCTGGGTGTTCGGCGCTTGGCGCGAAGTCACCGTGGACGATAGACTGCCGACGCGCGACGGCGTGCTGCTCTCCAGCCGCGGCGCGCTGCACGACGACTTCACGCTGCCGCTGCTCGAGAAAGCCTACGCCAAGTGAGTGTCCGGCGAGGAGCCGGCCGGCCCGACGTCGCGCGTCGCCACTCAAGCCGGCGTGTCGTGTGTGCAGGCTGTACGGCTCGTACGCGGCGCTGCGCGCGGGCAGCGTGGCGCGCGCGCTGCAGGACCTGTCGGGCGGCATCGTGCAGAGTTTCTCGCTGGCGCAGCAGCCGCGCTCGCTCACCGCGCAGGTGCTCAACTCGGCCGTGCCGCGCTCCACGCTGCTCGTGGCGACGGTGTGCGCGGGCGAGGCGCGGCGGCGGGAGCGCGCGCCCCTGCCCGCGCACCGCGCCTACTGCGTGACGGGGCTGGCGCGCGTGCGCGGCGCGGGGGCGCGGGCGGCGCGGGGGCGCGGGGGCGCGGGCGGCGAGGGTGCGCTGGTGCGGGTGCGCGCGGTGGGCGCGGGCGCGCGGTGGAGCGGCGCGTGGTCGCGCGGTAGTGCAGAGTGGTGCGCGCTGGCCGACGCCGACCGCGAGGTGCTGGCGCGCCGCGCCGACCGCCCCGGGGACTTCTGGTGAGTGGCGGCGCGTGTCGCGGGGCGAGGGGGACGCGCGAGCGTGGCGGCGTGCTGACGCATAGTTATGCGCAGGATGTCGCTGGCGGAGTTCTGCCGCGTGTTCGGCGCGCTGGTGCTGGTGCACGTGGGGCCGGACGATTGGTTGCGCGAGGCGGCGCTACAGGCGCGGCGGCCGTGGCGCGCGGTGCTGGCGCGGCGGCGCTGGCGGCGCGGGTACAACGCGGGCGGCCCGCCCTCCTGCACCGGTGCGTCTCACTCTCCGTCCACAGGGACTGAACGAAACGTTCATTACATCTGTATGTCTTACTCATCTACATTTACGTGATGGCATCCGCAGAGACGACGGGCACCAACCCACAGTTCCACATGCAGATACCGCGCGTGGAGTCCGGCGGCGCCACTAAGTGCCACGTGGTGGTGTCGGTGACGCAGCAGTACGGCGCCCGGCCCGCGCGCCTGCACGCCATCGGGTTCGCCGTGTACGAGCTGCCGCCCGGCGCCGCCCCCCGCCGCGCCGCCGCGCACCGCGCGCTCGCCGGCCTCGTGAGTGCACCCGCCCCGCCCCGCCCCGCCCCGCACCCGCCCCGCCCCGCACCCGCACCCGCACCCGCCCCGCCTCCACCCGTCCGCACTCACAGCCCGGCGTGTTGCAGCGCGCGCTGGACGTGACGCACGAGTGCCGTGCGCGCGAGGTGGTGACGTTCTTCACGCTGCCGCCGGGACAGTACCTGGTGGTGCCGCACACGCGCCGCCCGCACACCGACGCCGCCTTCCTGCTGCGTATCTTCACCGACGAGCAGACGCACGTGTGGTGAGTCCGTGCCCGCCGCCCGCGTCGACGCCGCCGCGCCCGACTCGCTCACCGTGCTCGCTTTTCCGTTTCAGGGAGGTGAACGACGACAACTTGATCGTTCACGATTTGGCGTCGCAGTTTCCAAACGAGGAGGAATGCGCATCGGTACGGTCGTATCGGGTGCGTCCGCGACGTGAGTGCACACGTCACCCGCGACTCTAATGTGGCGTTTTATTCGACAGGCGGAGAAGCGCGCGGCCGCCGCCAAGCTGCTCGGCGGGACGTACGTGGAGGAGGTGAGTGTGCGTGCGTGTGCGTGTGTGAGTGTGCGTGGGTGTGTGTGTGTCTGCATGCGTACGCGTGTGCAGGTGGACGCGCGGCGGCTGCGCGCAGTGCTGCGGCGGCGCTGGTGGGGCGCGCGCGTGTGTGCGTGGGTGTGTGTGTGTGCATGCGTGCGCGTGTGCAGGTGGACGCGCGGCGGCTGCGCGCAGTGCTGCGGCGGCGCTGGTGGGGCGCGCGCGTGTCGGCGGCGGCGTGCGCGGCGCTGGTGCCGCTGCGGGACGCGGGCGCGCGCGGCTGGGTGCGCGGCGCGGAGGTGCCGGCGCTGGTGTCGCTGGTGCGCGGGTGGCGCGCGGCGTGGGCGGCGGCGGCGGGTTGCGGCGGCGCGGTGTCGTCGTACCGGCTGCGCGCGCTGCTGTGGGCGGCGGGCGTGTGCGCGTCCAACAAGGTGCTGGAGGTGCTGGTGCTGCGCTACTGCGGCGGCGCGCGCGTGTCTGCGGACGCGTTCGTGTTGCTGCTGGCGCGGCTGCACCTGGCGCACGGTACGGAGCGCTCCGCCTCGCCGACCGCACACTCGCATGCTCGACGTTCACTGTGTCTCGTTTCGTTTTCAGAGAGATACCGCAGTTTGGACGCGAAGATGAAATCGAACCCGCTGTCACTGGAAGAGGTGAGATGCGACTCTCGGGACGGATGAATGTCGGGTACATTCATCATAATATAAGTTATTGCACCTACATGTAGGCCGCACCGTGTATGGTGCTCGGTTCCCGACAAGCTGTGTGGATAGTGCCAGTATTATGCATATGTATTATGCAAAATTTGCACGCACTGCATTTATGTCAACACGATCAATGTCACGAACAAACAGTAGAATGAGAGAGTAGATCGTGTCAGTTACTGAGGAGGAGGGACAGAAAAAGATGTAGCGTGACATGCGACATTGTGACTGTGTCCGCGGCGTCCTCTGCCCTAGTTTAATCTTACATTAATTACTTTGTCTTTCTGTTTTTTAATGCGTTTTTATAACTTTGTTACTCTTTTTTGCCAAGCTATATGTCTGATGTACGTATGTGTAGTGGTTGTCGCGTTTGTCGGCAGATGATCCTAATGACGATCTACTCGTGAGACGCCGCTCGTGCTCCGCCCTGGCATTGCACACTTATACATATGTTCATCGTAATTAATTTACAAGCAACGACCAAAGACAGTCTCCGGCGCGGTGGCGCCATCGTCCCGACGCGACGCGACGCATGTGATACAGCGCGCTGCCCGCAGCGACGCCACAGATTATTATATGTATATTCTATTTATGTTATGTTACTCGTTGTCTACTTTTACACAAGTTGCTTATAATTTATTGTTTTCGTAAATTAATCGATGTGACACGCGCCAGCAACTGGCGTACACATCAGAGTTCGGAGATAGACGAAAGTGCAATCTATACTGAAAGCCTGTAGCAGATGATCCAACATCGTGTGTCCACACCAGTGCACCGTACAGGGCGGTGCGCAACAGACGACAGGACAATTGGTAATAAGAATAACTCACCTTCGATCAAATATACACTAGATTATACGTAATGGCCTAAAAAACGGCAAGATAAGTAAGAACACTAATAAGCGTGTGCTGTTATTTTATTTTAGTATGGTCCAAAACATAACAAATCTTAATATAAGGTTAATAAGGTTTATTGCTACCTGAAGTTGACTATCATTTAAGACTTTTTGCTACATCCGTAGTTCGAAACTCAAATGTATAAGTATGTATTAGCAAACTCGGCCACTTTTGGAGTATGATTTTGTCCCGGGCCCTGTATCTAGTATATATTTGATGGAAGGTCTCCACACATCATCGTCGGTCGTCTGCTACGGGGTTACTCACACGCGGCGCGTGCAGTGCACTCGAGCGGCAGCCTCAAGGCGCGCCGCTCTCAGTTACCTAGCGCATATTTATTATATGTTGTGAAATTAAACTAATATACACACTATGTACCGTGGTTCATTGCACAAGTTAGTCCCTGCCCCCCCTCCTGCCAGCCTCCGTAGCGCAGTTGGTTAGACGCCGCCTGTAAAACGATAGGCCGCGGGTTCGATCCCCTCACCGAGAGAAATGTTTGTGCGGCCCACAAATATTTCTTCCGGGTCTGGGTGTTTGTGAGACCGAAAAGTCTCTCGTAGTTCCTGATACCCACGACACAAGGCTCGATCTTAGTGTGGGGTCAGGACTATGTATGTTACTGTTGGGTGTATTTATTTTATTTATTATTTATCAGACGGCAGTCCCATGCCAATAGATACAATTATGCCGGCCTGCTAAGATGCCTCTTCACACTACGGCGGAAGGATCCAGGATCATAGGAAGGAGGGAACACGCGTGACGGCAAACAATTCCACAGCCTGACGGTACGGCAAAAAAAGAATTTGCGAACCTTTTGGTTCGTGCCAAAGTACTCTGTGGTTCGTGCCGAGATGGTTTAGACCATCAAGCTATGGCTTCGCAAGCCGGTTCCGGTTAGGATCGGAGGGGAGGGGATCAAGTTGAACAATTCTTCAGAGCTTTCACTGTGATACAGACCGTAGAACACGCTTAGAGAGGCGACATCCCTCCGCAATTTTAACGACTCTGCATCATTCACAATGCGGATGACCCGCCGTTGCAATTCATCCAAGGCATTGAGCAGATAAAAATAAATACAATAAATACTATATAAGATCACAGTAGATATCCACACCTAGGATATTCATGTCATTCCGCATTGAGAGGCGAACACCCTGAAGAACGGGGATTTTAGGACGTGAATGCACACACCTAGGTTTTCCTGGAATTGAACTCAAACATTTTAGCACGTGAATGCACACACCTAGGTTTTCCTGGAACTGAACTCAAACATTTTGGAACCCCATGTAGTTTTAGTGTTGTTCAATATTATTATTTTATTTACGAATACTTAATATGTCAGCAAACTACTAAAAATTAAATAACTATCTACAACAGCTCCGAAAATAGTTAAATTGACAAATTATATTAAAAGTCTAACAAATACTACAGAGATAGATGCGCAACTCTACTTTTTTTATTTTCCGACATGATTTCGCCATCAGAGGGTGCGCTAGGTAAACGCGCAAAAGGGGCATGCCCACTCCCCATTCAGATGTCGGCCCCAGCTGCCCACGTTTCAAAATACACTCAAATTATTATGTACAATGTAGTAAATAACTTAAAAGGATTGGATGCAATAAAACTTGGGGGTTCGAAGGAAAAACACTTTTTATTTTCTCCTTACTCTAGTTTTTATAACGTTGTTATAATTTTCTTTATACCATATTATGTATTCACATTTGCGATACTTATTTTATTATAAAATAAGATATGTTACATGAAATTATACATATTTCATACACAAAATACCTCTATGTACAGGAGTAGCATCGATGTCGAACTCTTACTATGGCGTTTTATTTTATGAGAAGAATTGTTCAATGATAAATATTGACATTATTTGTGTTAATATTATTCCATGTCATAAACAATAAGGACATTGTCCAGATATTGAGCAGGAGGATAAATGTTGCTTTGATGCCGTGCCCATCCGACATACCATATAACTGTCATAACATGGGCACAGCATCCAACAGTTCTACAACCCACAACACAATTACAGTAATACTTCTTTAAGGCGTTTATACCGGAATCATTACCATCAACCAATAAATATACAAAATATATTTTTCGGTTTATGTGCCTCAATGTGCCTACTTGAAGTTCTGGCTCTTAGTAAGAGGCAGCTCGGACCGAAGTTATTTCCTTCCGTTACACTAATTCTGTGGTTATTGCATACCTCTATCCTGTAACAACCATTAAGAGCGTATACACCTTGCACGCAAAGTCAACTATAGGTATTTCTTCGTTAATTTCACGCACACATAAGCGACCAAAGCTGTGTGCGTAGAGCTGCCGCGTCGCGTCGCCTCGCTATACAGTCAGCGCAACCAACTTTGATCCGTGCGCTTCAAAATTCTAATATTCAATTGAAATGTAACTTATGATTTATATATTGGTAATATTATATCATAAAAATATTTTATTTGCATTATAAGTAGACAAATATTACTGTGCAAGCAATGAACAATACAAATTTATATAGATACTAATATATATAGATACTAATCATATTTTCGTTATTATTACATTGTTAAGTTGCATTCAAATCAGTGTTCAATCAGTAGACACTACGGACATTTATTAATCATTTCGTGTTCGAACACATGAAAAGAGTTAGGGGCCTTACAACCCCTTACAATTACGAAATATATCTGGGGGCGCGGCCGAGCCCCCTCCAAGTCGAGCTATAAAGTGGCATGGCCGTAACATCCTTTTCTCGAAGCAATTCAGACCATTTTCAACCCTCTATAACTTCGTTGTGGCTAAAGCATGTAGCCTGAATTTTCAGTTACTAAGCAGGCATTGTGTAAACACGGTATATTTAAAATTTCATTAGATTTGAACCAGTAGTTTGAGAATTGTAACTAGTCAAACTTTCTTAATTTTGTCACTCACTGACTGACTGACCGATCATCAAAAGTCTAAGGCACTTCTAGCAGACATAGAACCTTCAAATTTAGAATATAATTAGTGTTTAGTGTCCGAAGTAAGGGAAAATTCAAACATTTCATAATTTGTGTCTAGTTTTCTAGATAGACCAACTGTGAATAACTTTGTAATCCAATATAAATGTATAGGATTACAAAGTTACATTTGCAGTTAATGA
Organism: Hyles vespertilio; assembly: GCA_009982885.2. NCBI lineage: Eukaryota > Metazoa > Arthropoda > Insecta > Lepidoptera > Sphingidae > Hyles > Hyles vespertilio. Next base: position 74,567 of record CM042806.1, on the reverse strand, counting down.
ATCATTGTACCCGTATATCCCTTAGACTGTCGTAAGCGCCGCCTACTGACCTTGATTCAAAAATAGCCCCTATTTCATTGACGTTAGGTTGCTTTTTTGCTTGAATCCGATGAGCCGTATTAATAATAGACCCTATTTCAATGATATTAGGATGCTTATTGCTTGAAATCCGAAGGAACCGGGTTCCGGTTCCGACGGTTGAGGGGATAATAGTTGTAGATAGATATCTATTTATATGAGGCATAACAGGAGGGGATATAGAGAGGGAAATGGTGTATTCAGCCCATGAAACTGTACAACATTCCTCTAGAAAAACTAGCTCGAAAATATCAATTACAATGAAAGAAAGAACATTAATAATTAAATCCGCTATAGTTGTGATAAATTGATACCTACAAAAATAAGAAAAATCCATAACACAGAGGCTTTAAGAAAAATCGTTAGTGATATTCTAGAAGTAAGAAGTACCGAAAAGGAAAAAAGTAGGACTCTACAAAAAGACGTGAGATCCCATCAAAAACATCCTGTAAAAAAAATCCAAGTCTCGCAGCTCAGGTTTTCTACCGCAAAAAGTTGTGAGATGCATGTAATACCAGCAGCATTATGTATAAATTGTACGATACATTATGTTTTCATGCGATGGCCAAGTAAATCTATTTATTTAAAACGTAAAGAATTTTTAATATTGATATGGCAATAACTAACGTAATATCTTTATATTGAAGGTCCCTTAAGGACTAAACAAATTAATCGACTTGGTATTACATGCATCTCACAACTTTTTGCGGTAGAAAACCTGAGCTGCGAGACTTGGAATTTTTTTACAGGATGTTTTTGATGGGATTTAATTTTATATTACAATACATAACATAATTTAGCCTCGGAATTACATCTCATTATATTATCTGAAACATAATTTATACTCACTGCAAAAAAGAGTCGTTTTGAATGTAATAGGCTAGTGATTGTTTCAGTAGACAGTCTATTCCGCTGTTTTGTTTTTAAAAGATTAATATGTGAAAATATGCGTTCAACGTTAGCGGATGAATGGGGAAGTGATAAAATATTAAAAATGAAATTAGATAACAATGGAAACATTTGAGTTTCATCACCACGCTTTAATAAACTAACTTCATTCCAAAATAGTTCTACACATAGATTTAGTATAAAACATAGATCGGCAATGTGAAAGAGATAGAATAATTTAACTCATATGTTAAAGCGAGATGCATGATGCGACCATACGATTACACAGAAGTAGCCTGCAGTGACCCAGAGTCGAAATATGTCAAACTAAGCGAGCAACAAAATTCGCTTATTTTCATAATTTATTTAATTTTAGAGTACATGGTTATATTTATTAAACGTAGTTTATTATAGTGCATTGTGCAGTGCTAAGGTGTGGTTCATACAGGCGTAAAAATCCGAAATAATTAAAGTTTTCACAGGTACCGGCCACTTTAGCACAATACTATTTTGTGACGATATTATAGAATTAAATGGACATCCGTGTATACATATCGGTAGAAAAGAATATAGTATTTCATTATATAAATACGCTGAAAGCATCCATTACGTATAAAAAATAATATCAAATACGTGAATTTACAATAATTTCAACCAAAAGTTGCTAGGGATTTATTGACAGGTTCGATCAATAAAAGGTTGTCGATAAAATAGTCGATGACAACACATGTTTCCCTACATTTTTATGGAGCTATAGTATGTTGTGATAGTGTGCATTCTTCTTCTTCTTCTACCTGGCGTTATCCCGGCCATATTTCCCCGGACATTATTATAGTATTCATTCTACAATATTACTTATTACTTTACTTTTTCTCAATTTTTTATATTTGTGGAATAGTTATTATAACACTTCATGTAAGTGATTTATGAATTAAGAACCTGTTTCAATCTCTGCCAAGAGGCTGTCAATTTATAATAGTAAAACAAGAACATATTCGATATTATTATAAAATATGCGATACTTCTATGCACAGTATGATCGTCCAAACCTTGAAGCAACATTATTCATTTATCATAACATTTGGTATAGGTTTAAAATTTATAATTCTCATAGGAAAAACATTAGTTTAGGTGAAGTGATCGAGAAAAGCTTCATTGTTTATTAAACTATCTCTTTCTTCAGCCACAGGAATGCGACTAATGAACATAGGCCTTCCACAAGAATGTATACATCAGTTTGTTGTAAGCTGCCTGCATCCAACGACTTCCTACAAGCTCCTCCGTACACCTCCAACGCGGCCTAGCAGGCGTCCAACACTTCCCAATGGGTTACAAGTCAATTAATTGACTTAAATAACCATTTTTTAAACTCTAGTATACATATATAATATATATACAGGGTATATCAAGACTGCTACCGAAAACGAAGCCGGGTGATAGTTTAAACGACTTCAGACACAATGCAACAGAAAAAGTTGAAAAAAAAAAGCGACAATTTTTTTTTCCTATGGCCATATTTGGATGGTAAATACATTTTTTTCTAAAATAATAGTGTATACCCTTTTATTTATAAGTAATCTAAGGTATAAAAGGGTTTAAATTATTATTTTAGCAAACACTATGGATTTACCACCCAAAAATTACGATATTTAAAAAATCATAAGAAATAATTGTCGCGTTTCTATGCGAAATTTTTAATTGCATTGTTTTTGTAGCCACTAAAACTACCACCTGGCTTCGTTTTCGGTAGCAGTCTTGAGATACCCAGTATAGTATAATATTTTTATAGTAAAAATGTGTTTCTTAGACTTACGCGAATGTTACTCATTGAAAAAAAAACTAATAATTACGGATTTTGTTGCAGACTGAGTCCACCTTGTGACTACGAAAGGTGTAAAGTAATTGAAACTTCGCGACGGGAAATTAAAAATGAAAAAAAATAAACCGAAAATGCTAAAACTTCGTAAATTATAGTTTTATTTTAATAAAAGGTTTTTTTGTTCTCAATTTAATTAGTATATGTACTATGTATACATCACAATGAAAAAAATAATTTTGTTCAGGTGAACATAAAGACCCATACAAAACATCTCAAACAAAATGTTATCAAATAATATGACAATTTATCTTTATTTATTTGTGTTATCAATCTGTATTGAAATAAACACACCAATAAGTTTCTGTTAATATATAATAAAATGTCGCATATATCCATAACATTTTATTTCGCAACTACAGGCAGACAGCTATATCGATATCGATATGATAGTATCGAAAGTGCATGGTACACCACTATATGTCAAGCACACATGTAAACTTCACGCACACAATCGTAAATCAGTTTTGGTCGCGCTCAAAATGACACATTGCCGATCTATGTTCTATACTACATCTATGGTTCTACATCATCAGGAAATGTTTTGATTCGTTCACAATTTCTTAATATGCGCCACTCTGTATCAATTTCCTGGAAATCATTGCTGTGAATAATATTGGTAAAGAGCCTACTCACAGGAACTATCGAAGTAGTTTTGCCAATATTAACATTTTTTGGATCAATAATGTCTAAACCTTTTATTGGGTTGTTCTTTAATGGAAAACGCGTGGTTATTTGTTTACAAGCTTCGATATAAAAATCTAGGCATCTGCATTTAAATAAATTTACTTGATCTGAGTTTAGATTTTCTGAACTACTTAGTAGTGTATTAGATGCAGCAGCACCATAGTATACGGCGTCAATATCCATAAAAGGAGATGTTTTATCTTGGGCCGTTTTGTGTACGTCTAATACAAATTCTAGAAAAAAATGTGGAATTCAAATAAAATACATTTAGATTTCTTGGACAACAGGGGGCTTTATACAAAAATGTGATTGTTTCAGTACAGAAGCAATATTTTCTTCGATAATCTGTCCTCCATGATGCCTAATTGTCATTTCGTTCAAAAATGCGCGAACCCATTTTCTTTAACTTGAATATGTCTTATTTTTAAATATCTCCTACAAATTATAATTATTGTCTATATTTCTTTTTCTATATTCTTCGCTTTTTGAAAGACGATATATGTTGTTAAAGAAGTCACTTTTATTATTTTATTTATATTACATGATTTTAGTTTAAGAACGAAAATGTTTAAACAGCAATTGCAAAACTCTGTGGCCGTTATTCGTATTATTTTTTATTATTCGCATATATTTCGCAAATGTGTATTTGCTTCTCTGTTGACCTGGCTTTGTTTTATGGATTCTGATTCTCGCAGATGATATATCCTGACGTTTAAATGCAATTACTAGTTCGTATTTTGGTGGGTAAACATGTATATTATTTAGAATGCCACATGTAAGTAATACTTTTATGTTTTTCTATGTTCATATTTCTCTTCTAACCCACAATTCTGCTTTTCAGTACATCAAAAGTGGCGCTTTGCTTGAATTGCACTTCTGCAATTGTTTATATGAAATGGTTTCTATCATTGAACAGAATCTTATTAACTACATGGGATGCCAATTCACTCTCGTGTAGAGTGTTTCAAGACGTTTTATTGCTGAAATGGCAGAAGAAGAAGTAAGTATTCTATTTTCTTTTTTCTTCATAAACTTGGGAAATGTATGTTTTATGCCAATTAATCAAGGTCAATACAAGGTAAGGAGTATTACAAAAGTATTCATGTTAGAGCTGAATTGCATTGTGTCCACGGGACAAGTCTACTAGTACATAAATATGTAAGAAGTGATATTTTATATATTGTTGTTTAAATTGTTAAATGAATTACATTTTCTTTTATTTCGCTCTGGATACTCAGATGATCTAGTGTTATGTATAATATATTATATTATTATTATTTCCATAATAACAACACTATGTCTGATGGTAAGCACAAATGCCGTCCAGGCGGAATATCTAATGGCATCAGACGACTGTCCCAAGACATTTCATACAATTATCAAGCCGGCCTGCTAAGATGCCTCTTTAAACAATAGCGGAAAGACCTGGGATCATAGGAAGGAGGGAACACTTGTCATGTCACATTGCAGTCGCAAAGAGTTATTTATTCATCATAATTCTTCGATATCTTCAGTATTAAATCTTTTTATTTTGTTTTAGTTATCAGAACAAACAATTATCTGTACAAACTGCTGGCTGCAAATAAATCAAGCTGTAGACAATGAGCAAGATTTTATTCCAACTCCGCCGTAAGAAGATTGTATCAATCTCAATTCTTTTGGATATATATAACACCCACAAGTGCTTCATGATGAAAGGAACATAGCTGGACACCGGACAGTGGGTTGCTGTACTCATACCATGATCATACTGTGGTATTTAGCCTTTAGATTGGACTAGGCAATAGTACAATATGGGAGCACCGGCATTGTTCCTAGATGTTTTGACTGGAGATTATTTTTAGGCGAATTTAAATAAAAAATATAAAGCAAGATCTGGTTTTACTTTATTGTCCACAAGTTTTGTTTGATTTTAGTTTTCTTTGATCAATTAATCCTACTTTTTCCTTATGTGTGCTCAGAAATAACCAGTTAGAATTAATGTCAAATACATTATTTGAAAAATAATATCTTAGGCCTTAGGATAATATTATTTTTAAGTATGCAGAAGTCTAATATACCAAAGTATATACCAAAGTATATTAGACTTCTAGGGGTAGACCAAATATAATGTTTAAAATGTTAGCTTGTACAGAAATAATTGCTAGTAAGTTCTTTTACTAGACATTAAGGTATAGAAATAAACATGGCTGCTATCAGATTCGATTCCATTTTTATAGCGTATTCATTTGTATGGACTATAATAACTAAGAGCTTATTAAATGCATATGCCTAATAATAAAATGATTATTTATTCATATGCTAGCAGTCGCGACAAGTGATCAGTCTGTGCCGTGCTGTATCTCATGCCTATGCGCCTATCAGATTTTTATTGTGGATTATTTATATAGGTTGTTTAGCAGGTATTATGCACCGCACTTACGGCCAGATGTAGGTACACTTTCTTAATATTAAATAACTATAAACATGACGAGATTCTGACAGACTTGTTGCAATTTATTGTATAGACATTAAGTTATATTATATTAGATGATCAATAAAGTATGATACTAATTCCGTTGACGTAAAAACATTTACGAGTTATATAGAGTACAGTAATTTATAGCACAGACGACTAAAAATAATACTCAAAATAATACGAATTACGACTTCTATTTCATAAATGTCAAGTTTTGACATCGGTTGTCAAACATGCAGTTTCAGGACGCCATATTGTCCCCTTGTAGTGTTGCTGTTCTTGGCTTTGTATTTATTTTTGTATAAAGCTAATATGCAACGTATAATAGTATTTCATACAGAAATCGAATGCCAATTTCACTAAGTATATTTGGTGTAATGTACTACAAACGGCCCAAGGTCCATACATTTCTGGCCCATCTCCTTTCTGGGATTCTTAAAATCAACATTTTCGATTGGAGTGCTACTTAAATATTCTCTTTTTAAAAAACAATCAAAAATAGTTTTAGAGCAGAGAGTTGTTCCAATATTCTTTTCACTGCTCCATGTACTGATAACCAGCGTGTTTGAGTGGGGTGGAGTATTTTATGTACTTTTAAGTCGCAAAACATTTGAAAATTTTTAAACTCTGCCACTCTTTTTGGACTAGAAGAAAAGTAATTGTAAATGTCTCTATAAAGCGTGGCAATTTGGTACCTACAAGCATATGGCGCGCAAAGATGAAACGAATGGCAGGCGCATTTTAAGTATAAAAATGTTGGGAATTTCATTTTGCAGCAACGTTACAACAGAATTATTACGTCCCATCATTACGTTTGCCCCATCAGATGCAAAACCTATTAGATTATTTTTAAATGGAATATTATTGCTTCTAAAAAAGTTTACAATGTGTTCAAATAAGCTTGCTGCATTAGCTTCTTCTAATGGAATAAGAGCTAAAAAAGAATCTTTAATACGATTAATTTTCGCATATCTCACAACTAAGCACAAGTGTTTGGTTGTACTAAGATCAGTGGACTCGTCAATAATAAGCGAAAACTTGGTTTGCCTTAGATCTTCACATAAATTATTGAAACTTTCTTTACCTATAATATGATTAATTATGTCATGAGTTTTGGTCGAAGAGCTGTTTATTTCTTTTGCTATTTTTGAATCAGGACAAACGGCTTGCATCAACTTCGGTAGGTGCTCCATAATAGTGAATGGTAGATTGTGTTCAGCAACAAACGAGGCTAATCTTATTTCACCTGAAATTAAAAATAAATAATTAAAACTACGTAGGTATATTTAGCAGCGATTAGGGTATAATAATATGCACTGCTTATATAAATCGATTAGTAGAAAACAAAATAATATAAAAATCTAAGTTGTGAAATAAATTACTAAAAAAAATTACCTTGCTTAACCAGTATATCAGATTTTTGAGTTTTGGTCACAGTAAATGATGATATCTTCGGTTGTGATTTTATATTCTTTGATGATACTGAGTGTGCTTGTGAAGAACTATGTTTCTTTATAGCGTCTTTTCCTGATGTGATGTTGATATCTTTATTACAACTCTTACAATAGGCATAGCTTTCGCCTTTACGGCTATCTTGCAGCCAACCTGGAAATTCTTCTTCCCATTCTTTTCTATAATATTGTAAATATTTTTTTCTTCTTACACTCGTACTTGTGCTTGGCTCCTCGTCAGACATTTTATATAACTTAATTACTTTCCGATTTTGTAGGCACTCTTTAAGTTAGGTACTCTCTCTTCAAAGTTAAGAAAATTAATGAAAAAAATAAAACCGAATTCCTGTTTATATAGACTAGACAGGTAAATTCCCGAGCGAGAAGCCCCCTAAAACATCGAATTGTAGGACACAAGGGTATTCCCCAAAAAATATGATTTACATTCTGCACTAGTTCCATGTTATTGAGGGCTTCCCCATAACATTAAACATACATGAAAAGGGTTGCCAGCTTGAAAGTGTGAAATCGGTAGAAAAATCGGGAGAATTTCCATATATTCTGTCTAATGAAAGCTGAGAGTGCAAAATAGCGGGAAATTTAAAAAATCTAGCGCTTACAACCCCGAGCATACTTGGAAATATCTGATCGATACTTAATGATTACATTTTTAAATTCACTTTTTCTTTTCTTAAGCATCGATTTTTCGTTTGGTTAAGAAACTCTAAAAATAAAACTTGAATTTTTCAATATTATCTAGATAGAGTTTATACTTGAAACTAAAATTCACTAAATATTTACAAAAAGACAGGCAGGTATTATTATCGCCATCATTTGAGTTTTCGGATTTTTATATAAACATGTACTATAACACCACCTATGATGCTAGTTTAACAGGAAAACCTTACAGGATGCCTTGACAGACCGATCTTGGACAACGGAGTAGTCAGGTATTAGAGTACAGTTTTTCCATATTTGATACGGAATCCCAATAATTGATAATTAAACTGCTTATAAATAAAAAAATATAATAAATGCATTTATTCCAAATAAATCAATCATCAAAAATAAAATTGACAAACTCGTCGCCAACTGAAGTCTCCAAATAAGTCACTGCAGTCTTCATCATTAAATTAATTGCTTTATCATAGTTACTAGCATTGTCCATTACACACGCAATACCTAAAAAATTATCGTAATAAATTAATTTTATTCAAATAATGCAGTAAAAGTATCAACATTACTACAACCACCTACATGCAATTTCGGAAATAGTTGACGAAAATCACGAATTTTCTTTGAAAACGGAATCTCTTTGACGTTTCACTTCTTCGTAATCGTTAGTCATGTCGTAAAGCATCTTTTTCACATCCTTTTTAATTCTTTTACGCATTGTTTAATACTGAAAACTACAAAACTATTCACAAATTGCTATTGAAGAGGTTATGTAAACAATAACTAACAATATTTGTTGCCAGTATAAGAAAAAAAATTATCACTCTCAGCTTTCATTAGACAGAATATATATACTGTGAAATCGTAGAAAAATCGTTATATTTCGGTATTTCGGTAGAACAGAGCTCATATCGGTAGAAATACCGAAAAATCGGTAGGTTCGAGACCACTGGATTTGACACCGGTCGGACAGCGTGTTTTATAGTAGTTTTTAAAATACTTGTAGAAAACATGAAAACTAATTTTGTTGAAATATAAAAATGGCAATTTATTGATAAGATGTTCTTCTATTATAATATGCAATTGCTATAATGTACGATATTATGTATGATAAGTTGGTGAAAAAAAATATGTTCTTGACGAGAGTTTCTGAATTATTTCGCATTGTTTAAATTTTTATTTTTCAGGAACTAAACATAAAAAGATAAGATCCATAAGGGTCTTATTAGTCGGATAATATTTTTATTTTCATCTTATATTTAGTGATTTCGGACATCTGAAGCTTCTAAATTGCCACTTAAAGCCTAAATAACGAAACTTGTGTTCAGTAATCCTTATAGTGCTCACAAATTATCCATCAATCTATAATGTTTTCCACCAAAATCCCTAGATGACAACTGATGACAACCTTTTCTAAAATGAGTACTAATTATTTTTCCTTTAAATTGTTTATTGGTGGCTATTAACTCGTGCCCACCCCCATTGGAGTTGGGGGCTCGACTCTCGAAGTTGTAGACGAATATGTCTATTTAGGACAAGTGGTCCGGTTAGGCAGGTCCAACTTTTCCATCGGCTCCACGATGAAGTACTTGGGAGTCGTGCTGGACAGCCGGTGGAACTTCCGCGCCCACTTCACCCAGCTAAAGCCGAAGCTGGTTCGGGCGGCAGGCGCGTTGTCAAGCCTGCTGCCCAACCTCGAAGGTCCCGGCATCCCCTGCCGAAGATTGTACGCGGGAGTCGTGCGATCCATGGCACTTTACGGTTGCCCCGTTTGGGCCGAGTCCCTGGACAGGCGCTGTGTTTTCCTCCTGCGTCCAGCGCAGCGAGCGGTGGCGCAGCGAATGGTCAGGGGCTATCGCACGATTTCCCATGAGGCGGCCTGCGTACTGGCTGGTTTCCTTCCCTGGGACATTGACGCCAGAGCCCTCTCGTCAGCCTACCACTGGCGGGAGGAGGCGTCCCGTCGTGGGGAGCTACCAGCCTTTAGAGAAGTCGAGGCCGTTCGGGCCTCCTTCCGCACGGCTGCAGTGGAGGAGTGGCGCACCAGGCTGAACGATCCCAGTGCTGGTGTTTGGACCATCGCGGCAGTGCGTCCTGTCCTAGACCAGTGGCTGGGCAGGCGCCACGGCGAGATGACGTTCCGCCTGACACAGGTTTGGTCGGGGCATGGCTGTTTCGGCAGATACCTGTGGCGGGTGGCAAGAAGGGAAGAGTCCGCCGTGTGTCACCATTGTGACAACTGCCCGGAAGACACAGCCCAGCACACTCTCTCGGAGTGTTCAGCTTGGGAAGAGGAGCGCGCAACTCTCCGAGCAGCCATCGGAGAGGACCTCTCACTCTCAGCCGTGATTCCTTCCATGGTTGAGAGTAGGAGGTCATGGCAGGCCATGCTTACCTTCTGTGAGATCATCATCTCACAGAAGGAGAGCGCGGGGCGGGATCGTGAGCGGAACGATCCCACCCGCCGCCGCCAACCAAGAAGGAGGCGCCGGGTGAATGACAATGGCTGACCCGGCGCCCCGCCCAGTGGTCAAGGGGCGCCAGAATTCCACCACGGTATCCCCTGCCTGTCGTAAGAGGCGACTAAAAGGGGTCATCGGGGTCGCTAAGCACACAGCGGGGGCTGTGTGCTCACGTCGGGAGTGACCCCGAGATGGGCGGCAGAACGTGTGGCCTCGTGTCTGTCGCGGACGCCCATCTCACCATGGGCGTCCGAAGTAGGGAAAGAGGGGGCATCTGCGCCCTCCCAACGTGTGAGGAGCCATATTTGGCAGTGCGCCGGGTGACACGGCGAGTTAAATGGGCGCCATTCGCCTGTCCACATCGCCTGTCACCCATAACGCGCGTGATGGCCACCGAGAGGTTTTAGTCGGTATGCCGGCAAAAGATCTTTTTAGATCTCGGTAGGGACCCAGCCTGATAACAGGCTGGAAGGCCGGAGACCCCGACACGCCCCTTCCGATCTCCCCCGAGTGTCGGAAGGAAGGCTAAAGGAGCTTTACTCTCGTTAAAAAAAAAAAAAAAAAAAAAGGCAGGTCCAACTTCGAGAGAGAGGTCAATCGGCGAATCCAACTCGGTTGGGCAGCATTCAGGAAACTTCACGACGTCTTCTCGTCCAAAATACCTCAGTGCCTAAAATCGAAAGTCTTCGATAGTTGTGTGTTACCAGTGATGACATACGGCACCGAGACGTGGCCTCTCACTGTGGGCCTCATTAAAAGGCTCAAAGTCACTCAACGAGCCATGAAGCGGGCTATGCTCGGTGTTTCCCTACGAGATCGAATCAGAAATGAGGAGATCCGTAGGAGAACCAAGGTTACCGACATAGCCCATAGGATTGGCAAGTTGAAGTGGCAGTGGGCCGGGCACATTGCTCGTAGAACCGATGGCCGTTGGGGCCGAAAGGTTCTCGAGTGGAGGCCACGTACAGGCAAGCGAAGTGTTGGACGCCCGCCTACAAGGTGGACGGACGATCTGACTAAGGTCGCAGGAAGTCGCTGGATGCAGGCCGCTTCCAACAGGTCATTGTGGAGATCATTGGGGGAGGCCTATGTTCAGCAGTGGACTTCCTGTGGCTGATATGATGGTGATGATGATGATGATTAACTCGTTTGAAAAGTCCTGTTTTTTAGCCAAAAAGCGCGCAAAGGGTATAAACACTCTTAAGGCTCAATTGCACAAACTAACTTTGCCAATACTTTTGACCTTGAAACTGGCAACCCCATACATTCGCAAGGTCAAAACGTCTCAAATGTATATCACAACTACACCCAAATCCTCAATTTTTAAGAGAAAATTAAAAATTGGCAACACTTTCATGGCGTTTGATCTGGGAATGTATAATTCCATCAAAAACATCCTGTAAAAAAATTCCAAGTCTCACAGCTCAGTTTAACCATGTAATACCAAGTCGATTAATTTATTTAAAACTTAAAGAATTTTTAATATTGATATGATAATAACTTACGTAATAACTTTATACAGAACGTCCCTTAATCAAGGACTAAATAAATTAATCGACTTGGTATTACATGGATCTCACAACTTTTTGCGGTAGATAAACTGAGCTGCGAGACTTGGAATTTTTTTACAGGATGTTTTTGATGGGATCTCACGTCTTTTTGTAGAGTCCTACTTTATTCCTTTTCGGTACTTTTTATTTCTAGAATATATATAATATTTTTTCTTAAAGCCTCTGTCTTATGGTTTTTTCTTATTTTTGTAGGTATCAATTTATTACAAATATAGCGGATTTGACTATTAGTGTTCTATCTTTCACGGTGATTGTTTTCGAGCTATTTAGTCTATTTATTTGCAAGGTTATCTTTGTCATGTTTTTCTAGAGGAATGTTGTACAGTTTAATGGGCTGAATACACCCTTTCCCTCTTTATACCCCCTCCTGTTATGCCTCATATCTAAAATATATAGATACCAATCTACAACTATTATTCCATTATATACAGGTACAACGAATCATAAACTGCAAATTTACTTTGTAATCCTATACATTTATATGAGATTACAAAGTTATTCACGCAGTTGGTGTATCTAGAAAACTAGACAGAAATTATGAAATGTTTGAATTTTTCCTTACTTTAGACACTAAACACTAATTATATTCTAAATTTGAAGGTTCTATGTCTGCTAGAAGTGCCTTAGACTTTTGATGATCGGTCAGTCAGTCAGTGAGTGACAAAATTGCGAAAGTTTGACAAGTTATAATTCTTAAACTACTGGTTCAAATTGAATGAAATTTTAAATATACCGTGTTTACACAATGCCTAATTAGTAACTGAAAATTCAGTAGTGCGATTCACGTATTTTAATAAGTTCAGCTGCAGTGCAGTTGCAGTTAAGTTTCGATCAAAACAGCCCTTTTCGTATTCTCGTAATATTGACAACCACTGTCAAATACGCTCGCGTGAAGTTCGCGTCACGCAAACGTTTTAGCGTATTCTACTGCTGCGCGTATATGTCAATCTCAAACAAATTTCATACATCTGACGTACAGTTGACGCGCAGCTCACGCGCAGTTCACGCGCAGCTAAACACTTACAAGAATACCATTTTGTACCAAAGCGTAAACTTAATTGTAACCGCACCGCAACTTGATCGGCGCGTCCAAAAGTTACGTGAATCGCACTGCAGGCTTCTTGCTTTAACCACAACGAAGTTATGGGGGGTTGAAAATGGTCTGAATTGCTTCGAGAAAAGGATAGTACGGCTGTGCCGCTTTTTAGCTCGACTTGAAGGGGGCACTGCCGTGCCCCCAGAAACAAATAGTCATGTAACTGTTTTCCGGTAGCTACTTTTTATTATAAAAATAATATTCCCGGAGTATTTCAGTAAACAAATGATACTGTCATTGTGGATAAATTGAGTTATGATTTTGTAATAAACGGCGAAGTGGGCAGGTGTAGGGCCAATTTTGGGCATTCTCCTTTAAATTGTTTATAATATCAAGAAAGTTCATAATATCAACATAAAAACATATTTCTTGGTTTAGTGATTCACTTCCGGCATTTAACAATTAGATTTAAAATAATTACAAGATAATTTCCCGTTCTCGCCAGAGCGAGCGTGGCGCTATAATCGAAATAATCGTTTCAATATTTTTCATGTACGAAGTCACACCCTCATGCTCTCGTTGTTCCTGATACTTACGACACAAGTGTGGACAAAGTGTGGACACAAGACTCGATCTTGTGTGAGGCACGACTGTGTATGTGAATGTTGGGTGCATTTATTTATTTATTTTTGATCTAAAATTAATAACGAAGCTTAAAAAATAGTTCCTAAGCCATATAGTCTACCACATACCTCTCTGGCCTAATGCACATAGGACGCGGACTTTACATGCCATAAAAATTCATACAAATCCCTAAGCCCGCCGCGGGAAGGAGCAGGGAGAAGCGTTTCAAGTTTCAACCAACAAGCATAAATTCAAATGCAGATTGCATTCCGTTAAGCACAAAAAAACCTTCAAATGACTTATCAGCTGTACTTTTCTTTAGAGTGAGAATGCATTTTTTAAACTAGGACATAGTAAACTAAAATGCTTAATTGTTTTTGAAATAAAGTAAATAAGGTTTTGTTCCCTATTAGCATATTTGTATGCTTATTTTCTGAAATACCTACTTGATTTTTATACCTTCGCTGTTGAAGTTGGTATAGAACATTTTTATAACTTTTATCTTTTGCATCAGTAACGTATCATAATTTAGTTATGCTTATTGGGGCGTTCACTTATTGGTATCTAATCAATCACAGACGACTAAAAATGGTGGCTACCGTAAAACGTGGTGATTAGGGATCAAAGGGAGATTAGGGACAAAACTGAGAAAACATTTTAAGGTTGAAATGTGAGCCAATAGTTGCACTTAATTTATTATAAACAAATTGGAACAATAGACGACTATATATAGTCCCTCGTGCAACAATCAGTAACAATTAATTTGAGTTACAAAATGTCTTATTAGTCTTTTGATAATAGCCTCTCGATATGCAGTAAAAGTACACTGAAACAAACTTCGGTCTACTACAAAAAATACGATTTATGAAGGAGATATTGTTAAACACACAAAGTATAAGTATTGGACTATCGAATTCATAAAAGGTTAGTCTCAATTTCTCGTTTAATTTATGTATTTTTGAGCATTTAAAAAGTAAATAAAAAAATGTGTTATTTTGGGGGGAATAGAGGCGTCTTGGGGGTGATTAATAACGAGACTAAGGTTTATTGAGACGTGAAAAGGTACAATTGGGACGAGAAAGGGTGTATAGGTACAGGTGTGTAGTGTTGTCGCAACAGTTTTTTTTGTTGTAAAATATTTTGTCGTTACAAGTTCTTAATTAACTTTGTTTATTATATTTATTTTTAATGCTGTAAGTTACATTGAAAGTACTTCCACTTAAAATAACTAAAATTTTTCTTCAGTTGTGACCAGACAATGGTTGAGATATTATATGTAGAAACTGCAGTAAGAATATTCTTCATTACAACTATTCCTTTTTGATAGATAGATCTAGTACCGTGCGATGCATGGAATATTTCTTTAAATATAGAAAAAACCGATTCGTCATTTTCCTCTTTCTAATAAGTAGTACACATTGATTTGGGCAAACCGCTAAACAGCAGTGTAAATGCTCTGTTGTGTTTCGTTGTGAAGGACATTGTAACCAGAGTCACTACTGGACATATTGCGACTTAACATCTTATGTCTCAGGATGGCGAGCGCAGTGTCATGCCTAGCTTTGCTTTGTAATTCAAGGTATTGTTTGGTATTGCTACTGTTTATGAGCGGTCATATCACTTACCATCAGGCGAACGGTATGATCGTCTCGTCAGTGCAATAATAAAAAAAACATTGCGCACTTAAGAAACTTGTGTAATTTTGCAATTTTCATCGTACTTTGTTTTGTTAGAGTATCTCATAATTTAGCATATTATAAGTAAGAAATCATTAGCTGATTCCAAACTATACATAATACTCTACGTATTACTTCTTAGAAGAATAATAAGACTGCAATATAGAATACCTAATATGTTGATTTTTAAATATTTTGAAACTATATAAGCTTATGTGTCACTTGATTTGATAAATATCATTTAAGACAGTTGTAATCCTTAATTATTTCATTTGTGATAAAGCAAATTATTATGATAAATAATTCAGAATATTTAGATGTGTCGGTTAAAAAGTAATTAATAAGAAACAATTCAGTGCCAACCCTTGTTAATTTCCCCATTGAACTCGATCCCGCCTCTATTACCCCCAAAATCCCTATTTATCCCAAACCTATATTGTGTGTCCTTTTTTATGATTTTCCAAGGGATCTAAAAAAATTGAATAGTTAATAATCAAGACGCAACTAAGACTTAATGAAATATGCTATAACACAAGAATATTTCAGTAGAATACTACCAGAAAATTCGTCGTGAAGTTGAAAATTGTCTCTATCCACCTCGTTTTACGGTACTCCTGTTTCTTCAATGATAAAAGAATCGGCGGATCGGATCTATAATCATTGTGTTTCTTGGACTGTGTGCGAAGCTGTCACTTGTCACTGTGCTTGTCACTGTCAGTGTGACAGAAGCGCGGGCGCAGCTGTTCCCTACTGACTTCACCGCCCGCCCGGCAGCCGCCGCCTCACTTCATTGGCCGCTAAGCGAGCTGTCAGTGCGACTGACACATCTTTGTATTTTGTAACGATACCAAAGTTTCCGGCTTTTGAATATGACCAAAGTAGAGTTTTAATGTAAATACAAGTATGTTAGGTTTAAGCGTAGTGTTAGTGTGTGTGAGTGCTTGGGGTGCGGGATGCGCGCCCACCGAGGTGGGCGAGGTGGCGCCGTTCGCGTCGGCTCGGGCCTACGACGTGGAGGGCACGCTGCTGCTGAATGAGGCGGCGGCGCGCGACCGCGAGGTCGGCTACAAGCTGCGCGCCGAGCTCGCCGTGGCGCCCGTGTGGAGCGCCGCGCCGCACACGCACCTGCTGCGCTTCCAAGTGAGTCGCCCTGCCCTCATCAATTACAATCACTACCGACCGACTGTGCAGCGCCACAGACACTAACAAATATGGTTCACCTTTGCAAGGCAATATTTAATAAACCGCTTGTATAAATACATTAACATACAAAAACCTCCTGCACATTATAATACATATGCCAGTGATGTGCCCACTGAATTAAACAATATGCTATGTTCCTTATATGGTTCAATATTCGATAAGCAAATATTTGTAAAAGTCCATCCATATGAATACTGTATGATTAAGTTATCATAGCATTCATACTCATATTAATATATTTTATTTTATTGTTGTTTCTGTATCTGAGACTTTTTTGATATATGTATTTTGAACACCAATATTCTCAGCTCCTGAATCCAAAACTGTACCTGAGAGGCAAGCACAGAAACGCAGAATTCTTACCGCATGACTCCGTCTTGGATTCATATGATGACTCCACATTCTACGCTCACTGGAAGAGCGGTAAAATCGAGACCGCCTACCTGGATCCTAATGAATTGTTGGATTTGCAGAATTTTAAAAAGTCACTCCTCAGTGCGTTTCAGGTAAGAGCAGGACTTAACATACCCATCATTCATTCACACAAAAAATTATGGTGATAATCTCTGCTTACAGTTTCAAATCATTGACGGAGAGTATAACGAGACGGACATATCGGGCGACTGCGAAGTACTCTATGAGACCGTTTCCGAGAAAGCTTTCAGGAAGATAAAAGTGAGCAAAGATTGAAGTGGTTTCCGGCGACGCGCAGCCCCGCAATAACCCGCCGTGTGTGTGCAGAGGCGATGCGGCGCGGATGCGGCGGCGCCGGGAGCGCAGTACCGGCGCGTGGCTCGCTACGAGCTGTCGGCCGCGCCGCCCGCGCTGGCCGCGCTGCACAGCGAGGAGGTGCTGCAGCTGGCGGCCGAGCCGGCGCTCAAGGCGCGCAGCTGGCTGGCGCTGCGCCTGCGCCCCGCACCGCCCGCGCCCGCGCCGTCCCTGCGCGCCGCCGACCTGCCCGCCGCCCTGCGCGCGCTGCCGCCGCACCTGCAGCCGCACGCGCTGCCGCTCGCGCCCGCGCCCGACGAGGACCACTTCGAACATCAAGTGAGTCGATGCGGTTTACGTGGCGGGCTTGCCGCCTCACACTCCATTCGGTAACATGTTAGGCGGAGTGTACACTATTTCTCTTGTTCATGTGAGTGGTGTGTGCACGCGGCTCGCAGCATGCGTTATCAGTTCGACTCGAGCAGGGTCAAAGAGCGGAATCTTATCGAACCTTCTCCGTAGCGACGCATTTAGGAACACATTACACTGTTTAAGATTACTGTGATAACGCAGTTGTAATCACGCGACACTTGCACGAAGTCTCGAATAAAGTATACCACTGGTGTCTTACCAATAAAATGATACTAAACGCGACTAAATGCTTTCATAATAATTTTTAGTGAAAAACATTTTCATGTAAAATGATAAAAACTCAAAAAAATATGCCGGTCATGTACTCATATTTCCTTTATTCTTTTCTAATATCTCGTATTTTGACCAAAAGCTCTCTGCAACATACAACTCGCATATTTAAATGTCTACAACAATGACATATTCTACCGAGAAATGAGACGCGTTATAGAAAGTTTTGGTCCCGTATTTGTCAAAGCACAATACCGATATCTATACTCCATTGGTTTAGGTACTTAACTAAATGTAAACAAACCAGAACACGTGATGCATGGTTGTTCAACATTTTATTGCAATGTCCAATTTACGAATACTAGTGGTCGCCTAGTAGTCGAAATTCGACCAAATCAAGAAGAGAAAAAGTTTTTACCTGTATGATGATCTTAGATTATATACTCATCTAGATTGAGCAATGTCAACAAACGATGCGCTAAAAGTGTCCTCACTTTCGTTGATATGTGTGAGTACGGGTCGTGTAATTATTGTAATCCATCTGTCAAGGTGTGTGTGTTTAGGGATGCCTACTCCAGATTATTAACTTAACTTTTCCCCATTATCTATATATATATAAATGAATGTTTATTTGTATGTCATCGATGAACTCAAAAACTACTGGACCGATTTGGCTTATTTTGGTCTTGAAATATTTGTGAAAGTCCTGGGAAGGTTTCAGGAGTGAGAAAAGTTGGAAAATTTCTAAGGAAGATACTAAAAACCTTTTCTTTGGGTATCGTTCAAGCGTGATGCGTCCAGCCAATATAGGATGATCTTTGTTTATTTGACGGGAGACGTAAAAGACGGTCCAGCTTCAACTACCATCCAACGTAAAATGATCTATCTTTCCACTGTCTTTCATTGACGGCTGATGAAATAGAACAAAATTCAAAAAATGTGTACATCGTGTATTTAATATTATCTAGATACGGCGTCTTGCGCGTAATTTTGTTAAATGTAAAATAAAACGATGTCCATATCTACCAAAATAGCCCATTGTTTTTTGAGATTATTGCAACAGTTTTAAACAAGGTATACTCTATCGAAGCGTTTTGCCGGAGTACACCAAAATATATCTAATTATAATTTTTCGTTTTCATAAAGGACATTGTTTTTTGAATTGATACTTTTAAATGCGCTAGGGGACAAATTTAAATTCCGCATTAGTATTGTTTTCAGACTCAAGAATAAAAACAATATTGCTACGTTGATGCCGTATCTAGACATTATAATGCAACGATATGCAGTTTTATATTTTTAAATATTTGTTTTATTACTTACGTCACCTGGTAAGGCAGTATGAAGGTTTTATTAATTTGTATATGGTAACGTACTAGACGCGACTGCCAATAAGTTTACGATGGTCACGGGTTCAAATCCCAGGGCACACCTCTGACTTTTCGGATTAATTTCTACGTGAAATAAAATCCGCCAACCCGCAATAAGCCAGCGGGGTGGACTATATCTTCTATAATATAAAAATGAATCGCAAAATGTGTTGGTAAGCGCATAGCTCAACAACGCCTGGACCAATTTGGCCAATTCTTTTTTTTTTTTAATGTTTATTATTAACAAAAAGCAATGGCGTGCAATTTTATTTAGAAAAACAGCATTTTGGTGCGGAAATAAGGGAAGGAATATTGGATGGACAATAAAAAACGCTAAAGTTTTTAATGTCGAAATTTCATAAGGCAATCTTTATATTTACATGTGTATATGGAGAGACGGGATATAATAGAGTGGAAGGTACGGGAGAGGGCTGGGATAGCTGACAGATTTGATAGGACGAAATGTAAATGCACGTTATAAGACGGGATGGGTAATAAAGAGAAAGGACGGGACGGATCGGGAAGAGACTGAACAGACGGATGAGACGGGATTGAGCCGGACAGCAGGACAGCTACGTCAAGTTTAGGTATACAAGAGTTTATACGAAAAATAACATGTATTTGATGTGGAGTGGAATCAAAAAATATATGCACCCAGGCGAAGCTGGGCCGGGCCGCTAGTTTGATATACAAAATAGGTTAAATAAAATATTTTTTCTTTATTTAAAGTAATCATACTATTAATTATATTTATAACGCATTTTAGTAAAAACAATAAAGATCTAAATCCATCTCCTAGTGTTTGTTTCCGAATAGAATTAACTCTTTGGATTTATTGCCTGGGCTGTTATCTGATTGCTTTATTTATGTAAAATATAAATCATCATAAGTAAAATGTTCGGAACACACAATGGAAGTCATGTGAGGCTACGAATGGTCTTCTTTTCGTTTCCGCTGTGTAATGTCTCTCCAGCAATTTGCTAGTACGGAATCCGTAGGAAGTCATCAATTAGATACTTTAATTTAGATAATTTAATTATGATCTTACATAATTTAATTCGGTCAGGGGTGCTCCTATCACTAGATAGGAGCACTAGGTCATGGCCTGTCCTAGAATAGGTGCTACGAGTACGCGACCTCGGCCCCTCCGAGCTACTGCAGTCACTACAAACATTCCCTTCCATGACTGCAGTATCCACTCCTACAGGCCATACTCTCCTTTCCCATTATATCCTCTACTCACAAACCCTATTTCCTTTCCCCCGCTGATGATGGGCAGCAGCGTCGTCAGCGCGAGTCCCCTCCTGCGCTCGCCAACCCGCCTGCCAAGCGTGGCGAGTATTGGCAAATACCCCTCAATGGCGACACAAAAATTAACCAGGCCCCCAGTCCCCGGCAGCCCCACTATTCTTGGCGATGGTAGCAGCCATGGTTACGGTGGGGCAGGGGGTGCTAAGAATCCCCGGGTTGGCCCCGGCTACCACCCCCGACGACGACTGGCCCTGGTAACACACAACATACGCACTTTGAGGATAGACGAGAAGATTGTCGAACTGGAAGAAGAATTGAGCGGGTTACACTGGGATATTCTGGGGTTATCGGAAGTTCGAAGAATCGGGGAGGATACGATAACCCTGAAGTCTGGTAACCTGCTGTTCTACCGGGGGGACGACCAACAGTCCCGAGGAGGTGTCGGATTTCTCGTCCACAGGTCTCTCATCAACAACATCGTATCCATCGCAAGTGTGTCGAGCAGGGTAGTATACCTTATACTCAGAATATCAAAAAGATATTCGTTGAAGGTCATACAGGTATACGCGCCGACCTCGACATACCCAGATGAAGAAGTAGAGGAGATGTATGAAGACATAAGTCGGGCCATACATACTTCCAAAACCTACTTCAATGTTGTTATGGGGGACTTCAACGCAAAGTTGGGCAAGAGAAGCGATGCAGAGTTGAAAGTGGGGCAATTTGGACATGGGCAACGGAACCTCAGGGGTCAGAGGCTGGCCGACTTTCTGGAAAAAGAGGGATTCTTCGCGATGAACTCTTTTTTCCAGGAGCCGCCTCATAGGAAATGGACCTGGTTGAGTCCTGACGGTTCTACGAGATAGATAGATTTCATCTTGACGACGAATAGACGGATGTTCAGTGATGTCTCTGTGATCAACAGGGTGAAAACCGGTAGTGATCACCGAATGGTTAGGGGCACATTGAATATCAACGTCCAATTAGAAAGGCGCCGCTTGATGAAGTCTACGCTCCGACCTACTCGCGCCCATATCCAAAACCCCGAGAGCTTTCAACTCGAGTTGACAAATCGCTTTGATTGTCTAAAAGAAAACCTTGCAGTGGACGAGTTAAACAGCGGTTTGGTAGAAGCTGTCCATACGGTGGGATCTAAGTATTTTAGACCTCGCCGTAGAGAAAGACCACAAAAACTCTCGATCCAGACTCTTGACCTCATGGCCGAACGTCGATCTTTGACGCTGCAGTCTTCCGTTGACGCCGAAGCATATCGGCGGCTCAATAGACGAATCTGGAAGTCCTTGCGACACGATGTCCGTGCTCACAATACTGTGAGTATTAAGGAGACAATTGAGCGGAACGGAGGCTCCAAAGTGTTTGCAAGAGACTTGTCTATTGGGCAAAGCCAGTTGTCTAGGCTGAAAACGGATGATGGCCGCGTGGTATCGACTAGGGCAGAGGTATTAAGAGAGATCGAGAGGTTCTACGGACAGCTTTACACCTCGGTTGCCGAACCTACTGTTAGCTCGGCCGAAGACCCGAGAGCCGAGTTAATCCGACACTTTAGCGATGATATCCCGGACATCAGCCTGTTTGAGATTGAGATGGCCCTCAAATAACTTAAAAACAACAAGGCGCCGGGTGAGGACGGAATCACTTCAGAGCTTCTGAAAGCGGGCGGAACGCCGATACTGAAAGTCCTTCAGAGGCTCTTCAATTCCGTTCTCCTCGAGGGCTCAACGCCGGAGGCATGGAGCAGGAGCGTGGTGGTACTGTTCTTCAAAAAAGGTGATAACACTTTGCTGAAGAACTACAGGCCCATCTCGCTCCTGAGCCATGTCTATAAGTTGTTTTCAAGGGTCATCACAAATCGTCTCGAAGGCAAGTTTGATGACTTCCAGCCTCCCGAACAAGCCGGTTTCCGAAAAGGCTTTAGTACCATAGACCATATTCATACGCTACGGCAGGTTATACAAAAAACCGAGGAGTATAACTTGCCGCTTTATTTAGCGTTTGTGGACTATGAGAAAGCCTTTGATTCGATCGAGACCTGGGCTGTGCTAGTCTCTTCAGCGGTGCCACATAGACTATCGGTACATCGAAGTGTTGAGGTGTATATACAACAACGCCACCATGTCGGTCCGAGCACAGGATCAGAGCACGAAGGCTATTCCACTACAGAGAGGCGTGAGACAGGGAGATGTCATATCTCCGAAACTGTTCACTGCCGCGCTGGAAAATGCCTTCAAGCTCTTGCAGTGGAAAGTATTCGGCATCAACATCAACGGCGAGTATATTACTCACCTTCGATTTGCCGACGATATTGTAGTCTTGGCAGAATCGCTGGAAGACCTTAGCACTATGCTCGAAGACCTTAATCGAGTCTCCCAACAGGTGGGTCTTAAAATGAACATGGATAAAACGAAGATCATGTCGAATATCCATGTTGTGCCCACCCCCATTGGAGTTGGGGGCTCGTCTCTCGAAGTTGTAGACGAATATGTCTATTTAGGACAAGTGGTCCGGTTAGGCAGGTCCAACTTCGAGAGAGAGGTCAATCGGCGAATCCAACTCGGTTGGGCAGCGTTCGGGAAATTTCGCGACGTCTTCTCGTCCAAAATACCTCAGTGCCTAAAATCGAAAGTCTTCGATAGTTGTGTGTTACCAGTGATGACATACGGCACCGAGACGTGGCCTCTCACTGTGGGCCTCATTAAAAGGCTCAAAGTCACTCAACGAGCCATGGAGCGGGCTATGCTCGGTGTTTCCCTACGAGATCGAATCAGAAATGAGGAGATCCGTAGGAGAACCAAGGTTACCGACATAGCCCATAGGATTGGCAAGTTGAAGTGGCAGTGGGCCGGGCACATTGCTCGTAGAACCGATGGCTGTTGGGGCCGAAAGGTTCTCGAGTGGAGGCCACGTACAGGCAAGCGAAGTGTCGGACGCCCGCCTACAAGGTGGACGGACGATCTGACTAAGGTCGCAGGAAGTCGCTGGATGCAGGCCGCTTCCAACAGGTCATTGTGGAGACCATTGGGGGAGGCCTATGTTCAGCAGTGGACTTCCTGTGGCTGATATGATGATGATGATGATGATAATTTAATTGTTTCCAAGCTCACACATTCATAATTATAATCGTTATAATAAATTTGAACATGCAATGTAGTTTAACATTTGTGTAAACATTTTTTTGTCTTCAATTAATTTAGAAATGAGAAACGGCAATGTTAAATAACCTTTTTTATGTTTTGTTTACATTTAGTTAAGTACCTAAACCGATGGAGTATAGTTCATTAACTTGAATATTCTAAATTAAGCCCGCTGCATACGACGCTTGTTTTGCTGCTGTATTGCTTGCGGGGTTCGCCGATGGCTGCTCTGCTGGCAGCGCTGCGAGAAAGTGACGTCACTGCTGTCTCTCAAGCGTGATATTAACATCACGGACTTCTTGTGACATGTTTCGGGTCTGAATAGCCGTTTGACGACGATTTCTCAAAGTTTTCAGCCGTATAAAATGACCATCCTGGGTACTGGTCCACCGTTTTCTGCCTTATCCTGGCATCCGCACATAAGAGCCTATGTGCCTCTAACGTTTAACGTTGAGAAAGACGACAGATACCGACACACCCAATGCGCGACTTACTGAATCCTACCCTTGACCATTTTCAATCATTGTTACCGCTCTGGCAACTTCAGTGGAAGGTAAGCCACTCATTTTATATCCTACAAGACAGGTACTCTAAAAACAATAACAATAAAAATATCTTAAGTCACATAAAATGAAATTAAACAAAATTTTGTAAAACCACTTGAAAGTGAAAAAATCTTAAAAACACTTGAGAGCGTATAATTAACGATAAAACTCTAAATATCCAAAAATCTTTTTGCAACAATTAATTTTTTAAAGGTGCTGAAATATAAAAACAAAGACCATTTAAACAAACAGCAAACAAAATTTTAAAAAATACTAATTTTTGTGCGTGTTCCTCTAATTGTGCCGGCGTGTGTAGATACATACCCGAGCTCACTAAATACCATGTTTAGTTAAAAACATGGTATTTAGTGAGCTGTTAAACATTCTGTCCTGTATCACGCCGTAACAGCCACTCGCAATTCCACAATCGACGCTTTCGTTGTTCAAGCTCTCGTTTCCGTTTAAAAGCAATAACTACAGCTGCCACAATAAGTTTTTCTACGTCTAATTATCTCAGCAGCAATAGTTTTTGTACTCAAGCGTTCATGGTACTGCAGAAGTTATGAATACTCGTGTCTTTGATAACGACGTCGCTTCGCATGCACGCCTAGCGGCGTGTATTGGCAAGCACCGTGTGAAGCCAACATATCGAGAGAGCCATCATTGCACCCACCGCCACAGCCAACTTTGAACCCAGCAGCAAATAATAGCAAGCAATCCAGCAGCAAAACAAGCGTCGTGTGCAGCGGGCTTACTGGTCAAATATTATTAGACAGATAAGACAGTTCCTATCACTAATTGCTTTTCCTGAAATATTAATAAAATATTTTGTGATGCTTTTTTTACTAACGTGAATAATTTATTGAAATAAAACTATTTTCCCTATGACTCAAAGACTGTATTCAGAGCCTTTATAATCACGAGGCACACTGAGGTCTCATTTATTTGCGAATTGAGTGTTACAGACTACATTATGCTTTATTGCAAATGCTTTTATTTATTTGTCACATGAGGAGTATGAGTATAACAATTATAGCTGGGAATATACAACGTATCGATGTTATAAATGCTTTAAATTGCAACGTCACTAAATAACGTCATTTAAAACAAATTAAAATGATTAGACTTTATATCACAATTAAATTGAAAAAATGGTATTTTCAAATAAACTAAATAATAAAATAATTTGGTTTAAATACAACACGCTTTATATGTTACCTACTGCTCTCAGTTGACCCAGACATAAGACCGGCAACGCCGCATTTTTTGTCACCACGTTACGAATGGTACTTATCATTTGATTTGGCGCGCTGATTCCTTTGTAGTTTTTAGGCATAATTTTATTCGTATAATCAAGTCAATCAAGTCCCCTTTTACACAAACACAAGTTGGTCAAAATTGCTTCGTCGGAGGATTAAAATAGCACGACGCGTAAAGTATAAATAACCCACTAAACAGACCTTCAAACAAACCATATTGGTGTATTCTACAGCTGTAAATCGCGACATCATGAACGAATAAAATGCTATCGTCATTCGTAATGTGTTGTGAGCAACGCACGCGCATTCGCAGAGAACAAGCACGGCGCACTGACGAGGCGACGAGCGGCGCGGGTACCGACTCCCGAGTCAGCAACCTCGCCCCCGCCCCGCGCTCCCGACTGTCGACCGGCGATCGCCGATCCCAGTGTTGCTATGTTAGATTTAAAAAGTACTGGAAAAGTTTCGTAAAAAATAGTAGATGGATGTAAAATACAGGGTGGACAAGAAAACGGCGCACCTGCTAATATACATTATAGTATATGGTGAAGGCATCTTAATTAATACGGATTTGCATGGCGCTAGCGAATATTAAGAAAGATGCCGAGAAAAAAAAAACTAACCTTACATATGCTAACCCTTAACACATTACGCTAAAGTGATTGAACCTTACAACTGAACGGTAGACACTCAACAATAAATAAGCATAGCTCATTATTTACTTATAAGTCGTGCGATTGTGTATATAACGCTCAGGGTACATAAAAAGGATATTAAATTAATACTATCAACAGTCACATACATGGGCACTAACCCCACACTAAGATACAAATCTTGTGTCGCGGGGATTAGAAAAATAATTATGGTTCATGGAAATTATTTGTCTCGGGGCAGAAACCAAACCCGCGGTCTCTCATTTCACATGCAGTTCTTACCAACTGTTCCACGGAGGCCGTCGGTGACTCATATGGGCTGGTTAGTTGTCATTAATGACCACTAAAATAGTTAACTGACCTTGTAATGTAAACCGTAATGGCCTTGATAGGCAAGGATGGAAGCGCAGGATCCGCCAAAACCCGCACGAAAACACTGTCACAGTTTTGTAGCACAAATCACTTTTTCTTTTACATTTCACATAACACAAGTTACATCAAAAGCTATCAAATTGGGTAATGTTCAAAGCATAGTGAAATTAATAAAATTTACTCAAAATAACTGAAAACGAATTTACAATAATATGCACACGACTAATACATGCACACGCGATCGCAATCCGAATCCAACTAATAAAAAATAAATTATTATTTTGATTTTTGAAAGATAAAGGCCTGTTCACATTAGATACAAAGCTTTCCTATTTGAGTTCATAATAATTCATCTGAACAATTAGTATTAGTACTGTATCAGCTCATATACGTGCCACTGCAGGGCACGGGGTCTCCAGTGCAGTAAATTAGTGGTTAGTGTTTATTGATTTCACTAATTTTATCTCACAGAAGTCTCATATGTAAATTCTATGCTGTAATGGTAGACGACATTTCTCTAGGTATAAGAATTTAGAAGAAATTTTATTACTTTAAAGTAACATTATTTTCAAAACACATTAAAGTAATGTTAAATACAATAATAAGCAAAATTAAATAGGCAATTTGTAACTCACTGGATCGGTTGATGACATATTTAAATAATATTATAATCTCTTGAGCAAGTAAGGACCATTCTATCAGTCCAATAAGATCTTTTTTTTAACGTAACTTTTATATCGAAATAGGTACTTAATCCAATTAAGTTATATCAAGTGTGTAGTGTGAACACACCTCAAGATGTCGGTCTTCTTTTGCAAAATGCTAAAAGTTACCGACAAAGACATTGCCGCCTTTCGGCTCGCGCTCACAAAGGGCGGCGGCAACCTCAAAGGAAGAATAGTCGAGCCGCGTTGGATCCGACGAAGTACTATGACCGGCGGCTTCCTTTGACTAATAGGGCCGAATTGGGCCATCATTTTAAAAATATTATTTTTTATTAATCAGTGTCATCAGATTATTTTTACAATGAATATTAATAATTTAGATAATTTAAATGTTATGTAGGTATTACGAAAACTTTTCTAATTAGAATTAAATTTGCAATCTTACATGATTTAAGCGATGACCAATGTGATTTCTTGGTGTCTTTCAGTTTGGATTTGTGACACTAAGGAAAATAATGACAAACAAAATAATAGTCAATCCATACACGATGCAATTGCACCTAAAGTTATTATGTTGTTAATTTATTGACGCTTAAATCTGAGTACGTCCCTGTTTAACTGATTGATTTATTTGAAATGAAACAAAAAATATCCTTTTTTGAAGTTAGAGAAGGATAAATTATACAGCTAGGAGTTCATGACCTTACCCATGTGTAAACAACGGTTAAAGCGATGTCTAAGAAAGTTTTGATGCTGTTAAAAATGGTTTTCGTGGTATATTTCGTTAACCGTTCAATTAATGACGAAACGAAAAAATACGTATGTGTTTAAATTTTGTTCTTCATCTATTCCAACTGGTTTTATGCGAAAAAGTGGTGATTAAACTGAAAACTTTAAACGGTCATAACTTCAAAACGGATAGGTATTTTCCAAATATTATTTTTTTATTACGATATTAATATTATGCCCTTGTACCCGACTGAGCAAGTGCGCCATTTTTTTGCGCTCCCTGTACAGTGAATTATTATACTGTTTATTACAGGGCTTTTTTCATAGTAAGTGAAAATACACATAGTATGTGTATTTTACGTTATTAAAAATTACAAATATCCTGTAAACAAGATTGTTACTCGCTGTATTAAAATTTGTTCTTAAAGTAATGGAGATATAATAAATAAATATTAAATACACCCAACAGCTACATACATAGTCATGATCCCACACTAAGATCGAGTTTATGGTTTGGTTGAAATAATGTGGGGAACCCATTCACCACATATACACAACACATACATATATATACACACATAACAGAAACATATCAAAATAAATAATTCAACACACAGACAAATAAAATTCTAATAAAATTATTATTTTTATATAGTGACGCTGACCTCATTTTTTATAACGCTAGCGGTCCGCTCGCTTTTATTCAAACCAGCTGTCGGTTATATGACGTCATTTTGGGTCGTCCTTTAATGACCGCTATGCAGGTACGCACAGACACAGCTGACCGCCAGTCGTGATTTTATCGCCGGACGACAAACCCGTACCGCTTCTATCGCATTAGTTGATATACGTGTGCACCACTAGTTGCTATCAAGTTGTTTCTTTCCTTTTGTCTTGCGCCTATGACATTCTATGCTTGCTCTGTTTCTGTGCTCTTCTTCCTTCTTTTGTATATGTGTGTTGTGCAGTGTAACTATTAAACTATAATAGTTGGACTTTGGACTTTTAATTGTACCGTCGGTACTTTTTCGACCTCAATCCTTCGACACCGCATACATCCATAATAAAAGCTCTAAAAACATATTTTGAATTGATGAATGATTTGTAAGTGTCCGATATAGCTTTACTTTTTGTCATGTTAGTCATATTGTAGTATATACTTACTGCATACTATGTTTTGTTACTTTACAGTAAATTTAGCACAGTTTGTGTAATTACGTGCACCTTGCAACACTGCCCAGGAGTCGCGGGTAATCCCAGATTTCGAACTGGCAACGTCGCGTTGCGTCGTTAAGCTATTATGAGTTTTAATATAATGGAGATTAGGTCTGAATTTAAGTATTGGTTTTATTTCTATGCAACTAATAATAAAACCTTCTATTCTTTTGCGTTTGACTTTTGTGTCAATGACCTAGCCAATTTGCTACAGCAGGTGGTTAAATATGAAAAACTAAAAAACTATCCTGTGGCTAAACGGGTGATGATAAATTAATAATAGTTGGTGTACGGGCTGCTGATGCGATACCCTGTATGTGGTCCAAAAAAGAATGATTATGTCACCGACATGTTGTATAATATACAATAAGTATTATCAGGGCTGACTGTCAGCAAAGGGTACTTGTACCCTTGCAAATGATCCAAATTATTTGGTCTAGATGTCCCCTCCAGTTGTATACTTCCATGGCTGTTTACGTGTCAAATTTGGCACATCTGTCCAATAGCCATTTCGTGGCTGTTGGGGTGGTATTCTCTTCAAGATTACTTATTATTGCACTAAGAACGTTCGGATTGGTGTCAAATTAATCGTTTAGAACTAAACTGGCTGTATGATTCAATTCCTGGCACCGTCTCATACGCATTCCGCCATTTTGATAGTTGGACGTTAGAGAATATAGACAAAACGACGATCATGTACGTTTTAAAAGTTATAACTATAATAATTTATGACATGTTTTTTTTATTCGTTTAAATAAATTTATAACCATTAATGGTCAGTCTAAACTCATTCAATCAAACTAGCTTATATGAATTCCTTGCCTTTCTTTAAATAAAGTAATAATAATGATTTAAATTTATTAAATGAGACAACCATGCGTTCCACTTGACGATCGCAACATTTTATTTTGACGTGACAACGTCTTAAATTAGGTTGCGGCTGGGAGTCACTTATGAAAAAGTGTAACGCCCGGTAACGTAACGGTGCGCGCGCAGCACTAGAGAATTAGGCGCATTGAATCGGCGCATGCTTGTGTCTCTGTCTTTGTCTTTCTCGAACGTTCTTGGCGTTGGAAAAACAAGAAAGCGTCACAATACAAGTTCACACGTGTGGTTAAAGTATCGTCAGCTGTGTCTGTAGTGAAAATATGGAGTGCTTAGATTCGTCATTACATGTACAATGTTTTAGTAAACAAAATATATTTCTATAGTTAAAATTTGTGCAATTCTTATTTTCATTCAATTCCTTGTTCCTATTGTGCAATTTAATTATATTCATATCAATAAATATTCTACCGAGAAAAAGACGTTGTCACGTAAAATCTTCGCCCGTAAAACCGACTTTACAGGCAACCATTTTTTTTTATTTTTATATTTATTTACAGAAAATATAACATCTTAACAGCCGAGGCCAACACGACGCTATATCAAATAAAAGAAAATAACTCTTAAATTACAGTGAATTTAAAAATAAATAAAACAATTAACATTAAAAATAAAATTAAACAATTCAAACAAAAATAAAAATTTAAACAACAAAAACATAATTGTTATTCTAACATTCGTAACATTTTTCTAAACATTGTTGTGCCACTTCCGTGAATTTGGGCAGACTGCAACAATTGAGATCAATGTCCTCAGCAATGGTGTTGAGAAGTCTTATAGCGCGCGACAGGGGTGCAAATTTTAGTATATTAGTCCTAAATAAATTGACGTGGAACATCAGCGGTAGGCGACGAGTGCCGACGCGGCTGACGGGTACGCACAGCTGTAGCGCCGACAACACCTCTGGGTGGTGCACCCACCCGCGCCACACTTTAAACACGTACTTGACGAGGGCGACATCCCTCCTAACCCCTAGCCTACAGTAACCAACCATGCCCATAACGAACTGGCTTGGATACATCAGCGGGTAGTACGGATAAACACCATATTCTTTCCAATATAGAAACCGTGTAAATTTATTTTGTAGTTTTTCCACCATTAGGTTATATTTAGCCCCAGTGGCGTAGCTAGGGGGGGGCGGCAAGGGCGGTCCGCCCCGGGTGTCACCCCAACAGGGGTGACACCCGAGCCCAACTTTGACCATCAGTTATAGTTCTTTCTACTTCTACCTATAAAAATCAAAAATTTGTGGCAGAGACCATAACCGCTACTAATAAAATAATCTAGGTACCTAAGTACAGTATTGTACCACAAGCATAATAAATTGATACCTATATAAATACAAATAATGTACCCACCTTAGACTAAGGAATAACTAGACAGAGCAATAAAAACTTCATATAGTAGTACTCCTTACTCGTGAGCCATTTTGTCATTAAGGGATTTCGTGGGTTCAAAAAATAGTTTTTTTTTGGCTTTTTAATTTCTACAACATCTCAAAAATATTATCCTAAATTTTCAAGTCGATCCGAATAATAGTTTCATTCATCTGAGGTGCACGTTGCACTGTGCGTTGCACACTGTCAATCGATCAGGGATTCCCCTAAAATTTAATACTCCGTTCGTGTACAAGAAGCTTATACCCAAATGGAGATTGCATTCCGTATATAAAAGTGAAGCACAAAAATTTGACCTTAAATGACGTCGCTGTTATCTTCTATCCTTTTCTATCGAGTGACAATGAATGAACATAATGTCATTTTCATTCATTGTCACTCTAAAGAAAAGGATAGAAGATAACAGCGACGTCATTCAAGGTCAAATTTTTGTGCTTCAGTGTTTTATACGGAATGCAATCTCCATTTGGGTATAAGCTTCTTGTTCGCGTATAACCAACGCTACTTAGGGGATTCCCTCGATATAGAGCTCGTCACTTGTATTGTGGATTAGACAAATTCTTTTGTTTTCGACCGCATTCATTTCAATATTCTTTTGCGTGAACGTGTGAACGTCTAGTGCAAAGTGTTTTTTAATTATTAGATATTATAAACGACAATTTTCGTATCTTATATTTATAATAAATAAACCTAGTTAATAGTCGATTCTTGAAGAAAATAAACAAGGTAAGTGAAGTATTTTTTATTAAAGGTGATACTAACTTTTTAATTCGTTTAGTATCTAGTAGCAGTATCTTAGATTATTTTGATCTATAAGTTTTACGATCATACTTTAGAGACTTAAGGTAATAATGTTTATTAATTATTAATATACTTATTAATATACTTATTTATTATTATTTTCTGATCCAAACGGATTATATTAAGTTTAGATTAATGATAAAAAGTAGGTAATTATAATCATACATCTTCACGTACATTGATTCGGCTCCGAGATGAGTAGCTCGAGCACTACCACGAGTATTTATACGGATATCACCTAAGGATATCACAATTAACGGTGGAGTATTTAACTAGTATTTTCTAAAAATACCTACTTAAATACATATTTACACCCAGATGCAGGATTGTTAATTTATATAAATATATATTTCACAAAGCTAGTTACGTAACGTGTACCTAGGTGTTTATTTACCGTTACAATTTGTTTATAAAATCAACGTATCACTTACAAACAAAAAATATTTTTTAGGATACCCAGAACGAAATATGCCTCGGGGAATTCATACTTCGAAAAGACAAAGCGGGTTTCAACAGAGAAAAGCCAAAAAGGCTAAAATGGATCAAATTCAGAGCATGTCTGGATCTCTTTTCAAATATGTCACAAAAGCAGATAGCGGCCAAGGTTCAATTAAAGTACCCGAGTCTCCTGTTGACGAAAGTAATGATTCACATCTTGAAGACTCACATTCAGATAGCAACAGCGACAATACAGAATCATTGAAGACAACCCATTTTCTCGACGGAACCAAATCAAATAATGACAATGACACCGTTAATGCTACTTTTGGAGACAGAATTAGCTTCGAAGAATCTGTGCAACACTTGAGGGATATTTCACATTGGAGTTTACCGGTTCCCAATAATGTTCGCATTGACATAATAAAAAAGGGCAGTGAACATTTCCAGAACAAAGAAGGACCGTTCCCTACTGTATCTCGTCATGGTTCAAAGATTAAAGGAGATTCTCGTCATCTTTCACAGGAATGGTTTTATAAAGAGATGCCTAGTGGTGAAAAAATTCTACGATCATGGATGGTATTTTCTCCTATATCAAATAATCTGTACTGTTTTTGCTGCCGTTTATTTGCTGTCAGTAACATACAAAGAACATTTACAACTGGATTTCAGAAATGGTGGAAACTAAATCCTAAAGTATTGGACCATGAAACTTCATGTGAACATTTAGAAAATTTCGAAAATTGGAAAACTTTGGAAATGAGATTAAAATCTCACACCACAATAGATGACGCAACCTTGCAATTAATGAATACGGAAAAACAGAAGTGGAAAAATCTGTTATCTAGATTATTTAATATAACTTTGTTTTTGGCGAAACAAAACCTAGCATTTCGTGGACATGATGAAACCCAAGGGTCATCCAATAAAGGTAATTTCTTAGAACTAGTTAAGCTGCTTTCAAAGTATGATGTTGTACTTAAAGAACATATATTATATTTGGAGCAGGAAAAATCACATAAAGTAACATATTTATCGCCCGAAATACAAAATGAGTTCATAAATGTTTTAGCTAATCACGTTAAATGTCAGCTTGTCAACGAAATTAAACTGCCAAATATTTCGGAATTATGTTTGATAGCACACCTGACGTTTCACATGTCGATCAAATGTCTGAAGTAATTCGTTATGTAAAAATTAATAATAGAAAAGTAGAAGTCAAAGAAGTATTCTTAGGATTTTTTCCCTTGCATGGAAAAAAAGCAGCTGATTTAAGCGCTGAAATACTAAAGAAGCTTGAAAACGATGGCTTAGATATTATGATGTGTCGTTCTCAAGGTTATGATAATGCTGCAGTTATGAGTGGTATACACGGGGGAGTGCAAGCTATTATAAAAGAAAAAAACAATAAAGCAATTTTTATTGGTTGCATTGATCATTCAATTAATTTATGCGGCCAGCATTCGTTCGCACAAAATGTGACTTGTGTTACATTTTTCGGAGCAGTGGAGACAATATTTAACTTTTTTTCAACCTCCACAAGCCGCTGGGAGGTGCTCCTCAATCACAGCAAAGCATCTGTTAAAAGACTTTCAACAACGCGCTGGAGTGCTCATTATGGTGCAGTAAAAGTATTGACTGAAAATTTTGATGGAATAATATCTGCAATTGAGGAACTATGTGACCAAGACGTAAATTTAGAAACAAGAGGTGGTGCACAAAATCTTATCCCTGCTGTGTGCAATTTCTCATTTCTTTGTTTTCTTTTCTTCTGGAATGATGTGCTAAGGGAAGTGAACTATGCTCAGATTGCATTACAAAGCAAAGGATTATGTGTTGATGAAATAATCATAAAACTAGAAGCACTTCGTCTATTCATTGGAGAGAAACGGTTGCATCTAGCAGAAGAGGCAATAGATTTTGCTGTACGAAAATCGGAAGAATACAACATTTCGATGGAACGACGAATTCGTCGCAAGAAGCGCATGCCCGGTGAGTTAGCATCGTCCACAGATGCTGGACTAACACTTAGAGCGGAACTTCAAAAGGACATGTTAGAATGTCTTGACAGATTCAATATTGAACTCGAAACAAGAGTAAAGTCCATTAAAGACGTAGTTTCATTATTTGAGGTTGTACAGTCGAAGACTTTGCTTTCGGCAAACACTGAACAGTTAAAATTTGCAATATCAAAATTTACTAACCTTTACGATGAAGTATCAGAAACAGAACTACTTTTAGAAATACCAAGATTGAGAAGACATATAAAAGCGGCTAATATTACTGTCTCTAATTGGGTGACACTGGACTATTTAAAATTCATTGTGGAATGGGATTTTACAGAATCTCTTCCGAATCTAACGGTCGCACTAAAGTTATTTATAACAATATGTGCATCAGTTGCTTCATGTGAGAGAAGTTTCAGCAAATTGAAATTAATAAAAAATTACTTGCGGTCTACAATGACTGAAACCAGATTAAATAATCTTGGTATTTTAACAATAGAACATGAAGCAACACCAAATATAAATTTTGAAGACGTGATTTCGGAGTTCGCAAGTGTCAAAGCTAGAAGGAAGAAATTTTAATTTTGGCATACTGTTTTACATAATATACTACTATTTGTAATACTCTTATTTTAATAAAACGTAAACGATTATTACCTTTATGCAGACGATCTGCAAATTTATACTCGGGCATCCTTGGACAAGATAACTGATGCGATTGGAGCCATCAATTCTGACATCCAATATATATGTTCATGGAGTAAAGATTACGGACTGAAGGTCAATCCATCAAAAACTCAGGTCATTGTTGTCGGCAGCCCTAGGATGATATCGAAAATAGACCAGGACCAACTTCCATCCGTTTCCTGTGATGGTATCATTGTTCCATACAGCGATACAGTCAAAAATCTTGGTTTATATATAGACAAATGTTTCACCTGGGGTCCTCAGCTTCGGGAAGTTAGCCGAAAGGTTTTTGCCTCAGCTAGGTCTTTGTGTAGGTTACGCAATTTTCTCCCCATTGCCACGAAAATTTCTCTTGCACAAACTCTCCTACTCCCCATCCTTGATTATGCCGACGTCAGCTATCTCGATCTCACCGAGGACCAACTTAATAAACTTGAGCGTCTTCAAAATTTCTGTATTAGATTTATATTTGGTCTGCGCAAATATGATCATGTCTCTGAGTTTCGTACTAAGCTCAAGTGGTTACCCATACGACTTCGTCGGAATGCTCATATTCTTAATCTTCTTTACAATATTTTGTTCAATCCTCTCACTCCATCATATCTCAAAGAACGATTTCTATTTCTCCATGAGTCTCATTCAAGGTCCTTGAGGTCGTCGGAGAATCTGAAACTGAGAATGCCTATGCATACCACAACGTTCATGGATAGGTCCTATACAGTGCAAGCCGTTCGACTGTGGAATGCATTACCAGTTGTCATAAGGCAAGCTCAAACATTGACATCTTTCAAAAAAATGCTTAAAGACTATTATCTTTCTCTCTAAGTAGCTGCATTAAGAAGTTTTTATTTCCTCTTTTTGTCTCAATAGGTAATTTATAATTTATATTTAGTATGTATATTTATGTCTATGTTTATCTATAGAAATATTTATACATGTATGTATATTAAGTGTATTATATAATTATGTATTATATATCATGTATATATTCGCTATAAATAATTTGTTTACCTATTCCTTATAAGAGCATGTTTTTAGTTTTCTTTAAATTCTATACTGCCCTCTCTTCTTATCCTTTTCTTATATCCATCCAAAGGTTGTCTGTAAGAAATCGCCTAGGGCGATAAGACCGCCAACTGTACTCTTTAATCTTATATGTAAAATATTGTATACTTTTTCACTTTTTGTGTGCAGTAAAGAATGAATAAATAAAATAAAAATAAATAAATAAATAAATACTTTTTATTTTATACATTGTGTTTGAGTTTTGGGGTGACACCTACAAAATCCGCCCCGGGTGCCACCTATGCTAGCTACGCCGCTGTTTAGCCCAACATCCATCCGAAGGACGTCTGCAGATGCATCTATTGAAGATTATTTTAATTTGGTTAATTTTAAAAATGGTTAACTTGCGCGAGCTGCATTCTTTTATAAGAATGCCGTAAATAGAAGATATTTTTAGTAAAATTGAATAATAGTTTAAATAACAAAAATTCGCGTTAGTTAAAGAGCCAATTAAAAAAACTATTGTTGACGAGTGTCATAAAGTATACTAAATTATATTTTTTCATACACACTGACGCGCCTTCTAAAGAGTATACTTTTGAATTCACATATAGAAGATACTAATATAGAGGGCGCTACACACAAATATCTTATTAAATAATCACAAAGTGTCGCCTACAATCCGCCCCCATAGTGCTGATAACAATAAAATCAAACCTTACCTTACTACTAACAAGCTAAACAAAATATATCTAGTAACAATTTTAACAAATAATAACTAAATAATGAATCAACTACATCTAGGTCAGCACTATTAATCCGCAGGTGTTAGTAGAGCGACACGAGTAACAGGGCGACGCAATATACCAGTGCGTGTGCGCACATCTACTACTCTCACGCGACCGTCGCCACCGGCGTGTGTGGCACTCGCTACGCCATGGCGCCACAAACCACGATCCAGGTTTGGTTCAATTAATAAGACGAAATCTCCATCTCGCAACGCTCTCTGCTCTTTATTCCACTTATACCTAGGTAGCAAAGTAGGCAAATATTCGCGTATCCACCGCCCCCAAAACATGTCAGTTAATCTTTGGGCGACGCGCCACTGTTTACGCAAACACAAATCTTCGTCATCATATTTACCAAACTCAGGACCATTGGATGACGTACCTATCAAAAAATGATTGGGTGTTAGTGCCTCAGGAAGTTAGGATCATTCGAAACATATGTGATAGGCCGACTATTAACGAGTGCTTCAACTTCCGCAAACAACGTTATCAAGGTTTCTGGGCGAGGCGCGCGTTCCTTAAGAACTACTTTGAGTGATGTTTTTACAGTGCGTATCATACGCTCCCAAGCACCGCCCATTTCGGGTGCGCCGGGGGGTATGAACTTCCATTCTATGCCCCTCACCGTGCCGTCTTCTTTCAATCTACTCTGATTGAGTTGTTTTAAGCTGGATTTCAACTCTTTATCCGCCCCCCGTAGATTTGTCCCATTGTCAGAGTAAATTACAGTGGGGGTCCCACGTCGCGCTATCATACGTCTTAGAGCCATTATAGTCGCATCAGTACTGAGACTCTCAGTCACCTCTAAGTGAATAGCACGTATAGTCAAGCAAGTAAATATGACTCCGTATCTTTTTTGTCTTGTTCTACCTACAGTTACCTCCATGGGGCCAAAAAAGTCAATGCCCGTAAAACTGAAGGGTCTACGATTATGTTGCAGACGTGCTGAGGGCAAGTCTGCCATGCGCTGCGGCTCTGGCGCTGCACGGCGGTACCGGCAAAATAGACACTGAGACGCAATAGTGCGCACAGTTGGCCGCAGCTTTAAAATCCAATAACGTTGCCGTAACTCATTTACGACCAGTTCGTTGGCACCGTGTAGGGCCTTTCGGTGGTAATATTCTACCAACAATCTGGATATTTTATGGTGACCATCAAGTATGGCAGGTCTCAGTACCAAAGGATTAACACCGACTGCTTTATCGATGCGACCACCAACTCGCAAGACTCCTTCACTGTCGACGTAAGGCGTGAGCACTAACAATCGACTAGAGCGCGGTAAAGGCTTATTTTGCTGAATATGCTCAATATCTTGAGCAAATGAATCGTGCTGAGACTTAATTATCAGCAATCGTTCGGCTTTGGACATCAGCTCCACATCGAGCTGTGTGTTAATTCGCCGACATCGTTTTATAAATAATAAAACTTGTGAGATTACTCTAACGAGCCTAATCCAAGATGAAAAATCATTTTCATCCAGCAACGTATTCTTAGTGGTTGAAGTTGTCGCCATTGTATTAACGCTCCGTTGTTCACAAACACGTAGCGGAAAGCGCAGCGTAGGACGTCCACCAACAAGATGGTCCGACGACCTGGTAAAGGTCGCGGGACGTCGCTGGACACAGGCTGCCTCCAACAGGTCTCTGTGGAAATCATTGGGGGAGGCCTATGTTCAGCAGTGGACTTCCTTTGGCTGATGGATGGATGGATGTTCACAAACAACATCCTCAGACAATTTGGTCGCCCTTAGGTCCTTGGGCCAGTCACCTTCTGGCTGTCGCAGAAAACTAGGACCTTGAAACCAAACATCCTCATATTGCAATGGCAACGAATCTTCCTTAGTAGCTACGTCCGCTACATTTAGCCGCGATGGAACATATCTCCATTCGGATATTTTATTTATTTATTTATTTATTTAAAGCTTTATTGTACACCAGTAAATAAAAGGAAATAACATTAACACAATTTAACAAGCAAGAAAAGAGTACAATGGCGGTCTTATCACTCGAGGCGATCTCTTCCAGACAACCAACCATAGGATGGATAAAATAGAGACAACTGTGGGGTATTGTGAGGTGTACGTGATGTCAAAGGACAATATATATAACATATCTAAATACATAATATATGTAATAAAAATGATATAAAATAAACTAAAAAAACACATTCATACAACATGCATAAAAAAAATAGATACATATACATATGAATAAAATAAATATGTATCCACATCAAAAACAAAAAGGAAAATATATATAAATAAAATATAAGCACTGTCTTCAATTATTCAGCGATAGATAATGTTGCTTTACTAGTCTTTTAAATATGGGTAGGGACTTTGCTCGCCGCACTGAGACTGGTAATGCATTCCACAGCCTTGCAGCTTGAACAGTGAAGGATTTGCCGTAAAAGTTTGTGGAATGCACTGGAATTTTCAGTGTTAAATTCTCTGATGACCTCAGGGATCTTAAATGTGTAACGTGAAGAAATTGAAATCGGTTTTTAAGGTACGGGGGAGAGAGAGGATTGAAAAGAATAGAGTAAAGAAGAGAAAGAATATGTGTATTCCGGCGAAACCGTATGGGTAACCACTTGAGCTTTTTACGAAATTCGGAAACGTGATCATATTTGCGTAATCCAAATATGAATCTAATACAGAAGTTTTGAAGGCGCTCAAGTTTGTTAAGTTGCTCCTCAGTGAGATCGAGATAACTGGCATCCGCATAATCAAGGATGGGGAGAAGGAGGGATTGAGCAAGCGAAATTCTCGTGGCGATTGGTAGAAAATTGCGTAATCTCCGCAAGGACCCAGCCGATGCGAATAGTTTCCTACTCAACTCTCGAAGCTGAGGACCCCAAGAAAAAGATTTGTCAAAAATAATGCCTAGATTTCTTACAGTGTCACTGTAAGGAATAGATATTCCATTACACGAAATAGATGGCATAAGTGGCCAGTTTAATCTAGACATTAACCGAGGGCTGCCGACAACAATGACTTGCGTTTTACTTGGGTTAACTTTTAGTCCGAACTCATTACTCCAATCAGAAATGCTTCTAATGTCGTCATTGATAAATGAAATAGCGTCATTTAGATCATCAGGAAGTGCTTGGGAGTAAATTTGTAGATCATCTGCATAAAGGTGGTAGGAAGATCGAAGATTATTCGTGATGGAATTTATAAAAATTGAGAAATTGAAATTTATAAAAATTATTTTAGTCAGTTCGTCTATTTCACCAAGTCTAAATGCAACAAAGGGCTTATAACTTCTCGGGTCACTACGGATCCAATGAAGGACCGTGTGCGAATCTGTCCAAAAATAGCGCGTATTAGGCTTCACATCCTTATGTTCCCGCTGGATTGTATCAGCGAGACGCGAAGCTATTAACGCTCCTTGTAACTCCAACCTAGGGATTGAAATGGGACGAAGTGGAGTCACTCTACTCTTCGCAGCAGTAAAACTTACAACAATGTCCCCATTCGAAAATGTAAAACGCCAATAAGCAACAGCGGCATACGCTTTGATTGAAGCGTCGCTAAAAACATGTAATTGTGTATCTATAACTGTGTTTTCTTTTCTTGCACAGTAACTGCCGGCGAAGAACTACATTGAGTGTGAGTACTAGCCTCAAAATACCAACGAGGTATCCGTAACAAATGTAATTGTTTTAATTCGTCGAGCCATTTAATCCATTTTTGGTGCTCGGCTGGTCGAATCTGGCTATTCCAGTCAACCGTAGATCTATGCACGTCT
The DNA here is from genome assembly GCA_009982885.2 of Hyles vespertilio. Classification (NCBI taxonomy): domain Eukaryota; kingdom Metazoa; phylum Arthropoda; class Insecta; order Lepidoptera; family Sphingidae; genus Hyles; species Hyles vespertilio. The sequence continues at coordinate 33,562 of CM042806.1, read as the reverse complement.
TGGAATATGATTTTACTCTTAATAATAAAAGGTGATAAAAAGCCGTGAATATCATATACAGACATAATCACGCTTAACATTTTTGCCTTATCAGGCGCTACCGTTCCGTTCAAAACATCTTCGGGTATAAGATTTAAATTAATTTGAAAAGAAAATGTGTCATCATCCGGATGCCACTTCAAACCTAATGTACGCTCAGCTATATTATTGTTACCGTCTTTAAACTGCACAGCACTATCAGCTAACGCATCTGAAGGTATCGAGTTCAAAACCTCTTTATTATTACTCGACCAACCCCTTATCTCAAAACCACCTTTCTTATGTATTTCAGAAATATCGTGCACTAATTTAATCGCTTTATTTACATCATTCGTTGAGTACAAACAATCATCCATATAATGACTACCTAAAATGACGTCACGCGCTTCCGGGTTGATGTCCTCATATTTTAATGCATTTTTATTTTTTATATACTGTGCAATGAAAGGCGAGCATGTCGCACCGAAAATTAAACTTTGCATTACATAAACTTTAATTGGGCTTCCTATAGATTCTTGCCATAAGAACCTAAGTACATGCTGATCTTCTGGTCTTATTTTTATGCGCAAAAACATATCACGAATATCGCCTATTATGACAATTGGATTCTCACGAAAACGAAACATTATGCCTAAAAGCGAGTTATATAAATCGGGTCCCGTTAATATGAAATCATTTAAGCAAACGCCATTTACTTTAGCGGCGGCATCGAATACCACCCGCAACTTATTAGGTTTATTAAGATTCTGAACACCAAAGTGTGGGATGTACCACACGTGTTCAGGTGACTCTTCTCTGCTAGTGTCACTGATTATTCGAGCGTAATCATTAGTGAACAATTTATTTATTTCCTGTGCATACCTAGTTTTATATACACCATCTTTATGAAACTTACGTAATAATGTATTTTGACGGGACAAGGCTTTGAAATATGAGTCAGGCATTATAAAACTATCCTTTTTAAAAGGTAAACCAACTTCCCATTGCTGCCCTACCTGGCGACTTGTTTTATCCAGGATATCAATGGCACGATCGTGATCTTTGTTACTACGATATAAGGAAGAAATTCCCACTGACTCTAACTTAAATGAATTTTTGATTAAATCATTGAGAGCACTAATTTCACTCGATTCACAAGTTGGAGAGTGTGCGAGATGGAATATATTATTGTGTTCACTTACCATGGAGGAGTGAGCACCAGCACTGTGCCAGCCATGCACGGTCCATCCCAGTCGACAGCGAGTTGCGTATAACTTACCCCTGTTTCCGTGTACAACTTCAAGAGGAGCTATTAGAAAATAATTATCCTGCCCTAACAAAATTCGAGGCGTTACAGTGTGTTTACATATCAAGGGCTTTATGTGCGCAAAATGCGGATAATTAACATTATGTACAAGAGACATATTTTGACTACTTAATTTAAGTTTACAACATTTTCGTAATTTAACATCATAATAGTTATTTAAATTATTGTGCCCTGATATTTGCACTCTTACACTAGGCACATCTGACTGACATACTTCTATTCCAAAAGCGTCAGTAAACTTAATATCACATGGATTCTCGCACTGTAACCCTAAACTATCTGCTAAGTCCGAGTCTATCATGGACACTGCAGCACCATCGTCCAAGAGTGCATAAGTATTAGACACACCGTATGGTCCGCGTATTTGTACTCCCATCACTTTGAGCAGCGCGAAATCCTTTGGGCCCGACGAGCTCGTAGCATTGACGGCGGCGCTGTCATCTCGGGCGACGTGTGCGCTCGATTCCGAGTTCGGGTTATCATCGGAACGTGACGTAGTGGTTGATTTCGTCCAGTGCAGCAGACGGTGATGTGCCATGCCACAACCTTCGATGTCACATACCGGTTCGGGACATGTCTTACTATTATGTCTTGCAGTCAAACAACAATAACACAATCGGTGTTTCTTTACGCAGAGCCATTTGTCTTTACGCATTGCACGTTTAAATAAGCGGCAATTGGGCAACGTGTGCTTGCCTTTTTGACAAAATAGACACTTATCGTGCGTACTGGTCACCGCAGTATAAACTGAGCGATGTGGTTGCTTGTCTTGGATGGCATACGTCCTTTTAATATTGTGTTCTCGAGGCTGGACACATCCAAAGGCGGCTATAATTTCTGCTTCCCGCTTCATAAAAGTTGCTAGTAATTCCAGCTTAGGTTTATCTTCAAATCGTTGACTATATGCAAAGTCAGTCCATTTACCCATCAAGGTGCTCGGCAATTTTGACATTATAGCGGCAACGAGCTCCGGACTTCGAAGATAGTCGTGTTGTTTGAGTGCCTTTATTGTTGCTACACAGTTACTAATTTTAATAGCAAAATTAATCAAATCTTGTTGATAATAATTTGATAACACGGGTAGTCTTTTTAACTGAGACGTTATGTTATAAATGATTAACTCTGGTCGACCAAACCTCAACTCTAGGGTATTCATAATTTCTGACGGTGGCGTGTTACCAATCAGGAGGTCCGTTACAGCATCTTTCGCCACACCTTGCAACGCTCGCCGCAGTCTCCATATATTTTCCGCGTCACTAAAACCGCAAATGTGAGATGATTCCTCATATGCGTTCTTGAAATGCAGCTATTCGATAGTGTCTCCGCTAAATACAAGCAGTTCGCGCGGAGTGGCAAGACGGCTAAGAAGGCGATCACTGCGTTGCGTGCCCGGTTTTTTCATTAGGTTGTTTAATTTGTGGGCCAATCGTTCAATATTGTCGTCGTTTATGTTAACTGGTTGATCCTGCGTCGTACATTGTTGATCCAGCCATTTATTGACGCTTTGATGTTGTCCGTGCGCAGCAGACGCAATGGACACAGAACGTGCGTCTTCATTGTGCGATTCAGCACTGCAGGTTGCGTTTTCGTCGGCTTCGACCATAGCAAGGTCAGCTTCCAGCTTCTTCTCAATTAAGTCAAGCTGAATTTTGGCCTTCGCTTCCGCTGCCTTAAGTTCTAGCTGTTTTCTTCGTGCTGTAGAAGATGCTGTAGACTTTTTTGAACATTCAGTCCTTTTTGATGTACCACTAGATTTGGGTGCCATAGCGTGCGGCGATAATTTCGGTGCCCTTGGCGCTGCCACAGATCGTCCTTTGTCCCATGGCATAATATGACAATCGTTGCCATGAGAAACCAAATTATTGGACTTACTTGCTTCACCCTCTATGTTCGCCATCCTTTTTCGCATGCTGCGTGTTACGATGTTTGATGGCGGTGTGCGGTACATCACGATAAAAAAATTCCCGATTCACAGATCCGGTCGAAGAACCATTTGTTGACGAGTGTCATAAAGTCTACTAAATTATATTTTTTCATACACACTGACGCGCCTTCTAAAGAGTATTTACACTTTTGAATTCACATATAGAAGATACTAATATAGAGGGCGCTACACACAAATATCTTATTAAATAATCACAAAGTGTCGCCTACAACTATAAACAATTGATAATGAGTTTAACGGCCTCACACATCCGGAATAGGTATCTGAATTCATATCTAGCTTTTTAGATACACCAACTGCATAAATACATACATACATAAACTCACGCCTTGTTCCCAGAAGGGAAAAAAGGTAATAACTTAATAAATAATATAACTAATATAATATAATAATATAACCTTTTCAACTGCATAAATAATCTTTGTAATCCCGTATAAGTATATAGGATTACAAAGTTACACTTGCAGTTAATGAATTAATGTTGTTGTATACGGGTTATCTACAAAAAATATAAGATCCCACCAAAAATCAAACTTGTAAAAAAAACCAAGTCTCGCAACTGAGTTCTCGTACCGTGAAAAGTTGTGAGATTAATGTAATACCAAGTCGGTTTACTAATTCAGTCTCCACTTAAAGGACAGTCTTGTGGGGTCTATTAAATCATTCATCATCTCAGCCACTGGACGTTTACTGCTGAACATAGGCTTCCCCCAAGGATCTCCACATCGACCCTTCGAAACCGGCTCGCATCTATCGCATCGTTATTCTTGAAAACATGAAATTTTTGATGAAATATTAGACAGTATTTGCATAATCGTTTGCAGTCGCTGGAGGCGGCGCTGGAGCAGGGCGCGGCGGCGCTGGGCGGCGCGGAGGCGGGCGCGGGCGGCGGCGCGGGCGCGGCGCGCGCACTGCTGCAGCTGCTGCCCGCCCTGCGCGCCGCGCCCGCGCATGCGCTGCACCACGCGCTGCACCACCACGCCCACCCGCTGTGCGTACCCGCCGCGCGCACCACCACACGCACACACACACACACACCCGCACACACTCACCCGCACTGTGTCCGCAGCGCGGGGCTGTGCCGCGTGCTGGGGCTGGCGGGCTCGGCGAGCGCCACGCGCGCCGCCGCCGACGTGCTGCAGCTGCACTCGCCCGACCCCATGCTGCAACTCGGACAAGTCTTCCTCGAAGCCTTCGCGCTCTCCGACGCGCCGCAGGTCTCTCCTCCGTTCCGCTTCATCGCATTGCACGATCACGAGCGACGAGATTCGTCGTCGGCCTAACGAAGGCGTTTTGATCGATTTTAATGCCGCTCGACGATATCTAAAGATTATTATGTTTAGCACATTTATGTTATTCACCCGATGCTACTTAAACGTGGAAGATATCGGAGTTAAGCATTAGTTTTGTCATGTCGCGGTCCGCAGGAGGAAGCGGTACTTGACGTGCTGCGGCTCGGCGAAGAAAGTCGCGTTCCCACACTAGCGCATAGCGCGCTGCTAGCCGCCGGCGCCGCCGCCCGCGCCGCGCCGCCCGCGCTCGCCGCCAGCGTGCGCCAGGCGCTCGCCAACAACCTCGCGCGCTGCAAGGTGAGTCGCCGCTCGCGCGCGCCTCCCACCCCCACCCCCTCCCGCACGCCGCGTGACCGCCTCGCTCGCCCGCAGGACGACGAGTGTCGGCGCGTGCGGCTGCTCGCGCTCGGCAACATGCGGCGCGCCGACACCGGCGAGCTGCTGCTGCAGCACGCGGAGCGCGCGCACGCCGCCGCCGCCGTGCGCCTCGCCGCGCTCGACGCGCTGCTGGGCGCGCCCCCCGCCGCGCTGCCGCACGCGCGCCTCGAGCGCCTGCTCGACCTCGCGCTCGACGCCGCCGCGCCGCTCGAGGTGCGCGCCGCCGCGCTGGACCTGGCCATGGTGCGCCGCGCCGCCATGCCCGCGCCGCTCGTGCGCGCCGCGCGTCACCTGCACGACGAGGGCCCGCACGAGCTGCGCCGCGTGTTCTGGCAGAGGCTGAGCGCGCTCGCCGACGAGCACGCGGCCGTCCGAGACTTCATCCCGATGCTGGACCGGCACCTGCGCACGTGGGACGCGCAGGCGCACGCGGGCACGTCGTCGGTGCTGATGCGCGAGGCGGGCTGGGCGGCGGGCGGGTGGCGCGCGGCGCTGCAGTCGGTGCAGCTGGCGCGCGCGGGTCTGCTGCGGCGCGGCTCCGTGCGCCTGCACGCGCTGCACGCCACGCTGCCCGCGCTCGACGTGCTGGCGGTGAGCACGGCGGCGCCGCCCGCCATCGTTTATATTTACGGCATCGCGTACTCGTTTGACGACCGCTATACGCTTTTCAGTGAAAGCGGTGTATTTTTTTGAACCGCTATACCCGCATTCGGCGACGTCTATATTTGCAGGTGGACGTGTGGACGCGCGGTCTGGAGGCGATCGCGGGCGGAGCCGACGCTGAAGCCGAAGACACCGCCGGCGGGCTCGCGCTCACCGTGGCCGGCACGCGTATGCAAGACATCTCGCTGTTCAACGGACAGGTGTGTGCGTGTTTACCGTAAAATACGACCGTACCCGGTGGCGCGTAACGACGAGACGTGTCGGTGTCGCAGGCGGAGCTGGTGGGGCACGTGTGGGCGGGCACGGGCAGCGCGCCCACGCCGGCGCTGCGCGCGCTGGTGCCGGCGACCTCGCTACGCGGCGCGGCGCCGCTGCTGCTGGGCGCCTCGCTGCAGTACCGCTGGCGCGGCGCTCTGGCGCTGGCGCTGGACGCGCACGCGCAGGTGTCGCTGTGGTGGCGCACGGCGCGCTGCGAGCTGGACCTGCGCGTGGCGGGCGCCGCGCTGCACGAGGCGGCGCTGCGCACGGCGTGGGGCCGCGTGGAGGCGAGCGCGTGGCTGGACGCCGAGCCGCGCCTGCGCATCGCCGCCGACCTTGACTTCTACGACAAGATCGCGCTGTGCGTGCGCGCCTCCACCGCGCGGCACGAGCTGCGCCGCAACGTGACGCTGCAGAGCCGGCAGGGCGCGCGGCGGGCGCGGGTGGTGCGCGGGCGGGAGGCGCGGGGGGCGGCGGCGCCGCGCACGCTGTCGCTGGGCGCGCTCAACGACGCCGCGTGCCGCGCGCTGCGAGCCGCCGACGACGACGACGCGATGCACCGCGACGCACAGTAGTCGCGTGAGACACACGCCCACTACGATCGACACCACGTTGCTGTATATTATGTTCAACTATATTTTTACGAAATTTATAATAAAACGAAATTAATCCAATATGAAATGTCTGACTTCATTGACCACCCGATAACATCCGAATCCCGCTTCGATATTGTTTTCGTGATGATCGCATATTTTTCTCTTTGTACCTTGAAATGAAAATGAAATGAAAATAATTTATTGAATCCATTAAAATGTTCAACATCGTTTAGATTCAGTCATTTTTTTTTATCTACCACCCGGTTCGGAAAGCGGTTTTCACTAGAGAAGAACGGGCAAGAAACTCTAGTGTTGCTCTTTTCAAAACCAGTTTACAATTAAGTGATTATTACATAATTTACAAGTTGGTTTAAATCAGAGCAGTTTATTAAAAATATTTTTAAAACGAATATTATTATATTATAATTATTACTATGGCTGAGTGAAGCGAAGTCGCCCAGAACGAAGAATCAGTATACTCTTTTTCGCCAAAACAGTGAATAATTGCGAAAGCCTTATGTAATCTTTGACCGGACATTGAAAAAGTTGCGTGAAAAGGGTATCCTACCAAAAATATTTCTATGTAAAATATTGCCAAGACCCAAGATGATACCGTATAACTCGCACAGTCAACAATTTATTGGATCTCATATATTTAAGACCGACTTCTAAAGAGAGGGTAATCAATTCGACTAATTGTTTTTTGAAGTAAAACTTCTCTAGAAACGCTCCACGCTATTAACCATCAGGATACACAAAATTAAGAAAAATAAGTATAATATAAAAATACTTCTACAATTGTAAATCGTAAGCCTCACTGCCGCACTCAGAGACTAATTACTATTTACTTTGTGTAGATTTTACAAAATCTGTAATAAGCAACGGTTTAATTGACATTAACTGCCTCTGAGTACGGCCGTCAGACTCGGAATAATAAGTAAAGCATTGAAGTAGCACTATTTATATATATTATGATGTACGATTTTTGTTTTCTGTTTACCGGGGTTTCGATCTTATGACTTATAGTTTGGCATTTAAATTATTGTTTTATTAACGTTAGTAAATTTGATTCGTAGAAAGCGGGTCGACTCTTCGTTCTTTTTAACTTAATAAGATATTCATTAAAATAGATAAGCAAGAGTTCTAGGTATGATAGAGTTACTAAAAATATGACGGTAAAATTATTTACTTTACAGAGAAAGAACATAACTACTTTATTATCAACAAAATTGATAATCAAAAACTATTTTCTTAATTGTTTTAAAGATGCCAAGGTTTATTTGTGATACATAAAAATAATAATGGTTCTTAACATTTATGCGAATTTTACTCATTGAAATAAAACTATTTAATACAAATTATAGCGCAGATATGGTTTAAAAAAAAAACTTCAATATTAGGCTTCTGAGGGGCCCCATCCCTATTGCTGCGTTTGGGCTTCGGCCACCTATTACCGAGTACACCTAGATATTACGATGACACTGATTGGTCTCATTGTGGAGTTTCCTTTATGGCCTGCAGGCATACGAGCATACAGTCTGCCTGAAGGTCAGCGATCACCGCCGCTCATGGATTTTCGCAAATTCAGGGATCCAGCAAAATGAAGTCGCTTCCTACCGTAAGGAGAGCACTCACTTAGATAAATTATAGCGCCCAGGGAATTCCGAAGCAGGGAGTTAATTCCAGAGCTTACACGTGCGTGGTAGAAAAGATCACTGGAAACGTATGTACTTTCCGGGAACGGATAGTTTCCAGGTAGTAAGATTGAACTCTACTGCGGTGCGGTGCGGGAAGTGTGATGGAAGATTAGCTATAGTGGCGCCATCTTCCTCATAGCACTTTCCGTGCAACAATCGATAGATTACACAGAGAGACCCGAAGTCTCACCGCAATCCTAACGGCTCCACATTCTCCGTGAGATCGGGATTATCGACGATTCGAAGAGCTCGGCGATGTAAGGAGTCTTTAAGAGAGGTCTTGGCTTTCGACAGAAGGTGAGGCCATCTTTCCTCAACGGCTCCCCGATAGAGATTCTTTAGTCCGATGTATCCTGCGTCTCTTACTACCATCTGCATAGCAATGCCAGCTGGTTAGGCACTTAGGCAGAACAGGCAGTGTCGGTGGAAGCACCGAGCCTTATGGAACACCAGAATTAATGGTCTTAGTCTCGATACAAAAGGCGTCCAATATGACTTTTATGCTCCGAGCATCTAGAAAGCTGGCGATGTACTTTCAGAGTTCCTCGAGTTGAAATATCAGGCAGGAGCTTCACTAAAACGACGCTATGCTGCACCCGTTAAAAATTTCAAGGCCTACCGTAATCGCCTCACCCCTACTATCCAATGCCTCCGCCTGATGGTGTATGGGATAAATGAGAAGATCAGATGACGTATTTCCTCGACTCAACCTCATTCTAGAATCTTCTAGGAAAGGTATATTTTTAACTAAGCATACATTTCTCGAATTCATTTTAAACTTCACCTCGACAAGGATAAGGTTGAGGAATATTCGTGGAAACGTCTTAGAATACGGGTGTAAGAATTCCAGCACGGTCTCCCACGCAAGACTTATCAGGTTATCTAAAGTGGCCACCGGAGTAACTGCTCTGCGGTGCACTCTTACTAACTGTGATTCCGAGATGGAGGACAGAGCACGTCCAGATCTAGACATAAGCGGATATGAACTTTGCTCTCCATTGAGAGAGTCCTGCGTCCTGGTTTTGCACCGGGCGATCACCTGAAAGGAATCGGGGCGCTTCTCGTCCTGAGATTATATCCAGTACCGCCCGAAATGCGGAAGACAGGGCCTTATTCGGCATGCTAGCGCAGGTTTTTGTTAGGGACCTGCCTAGACCGTAATGTGCTGGCAGGCCAGTGACACTGATATATTCTGATATATTCCTTTCGATCTCCTCCGGGGTATCGAAAAATAAACTTAACAGTTTTCCTCTCCATAAAAAAAAGGGGGCCCCATCCGATGATTTTGCCACGGGCCCCAGATGGTGTAGTTACGCCACTGCCTACCATATGAGGCGGCCTCTCACATATGAGAGACCTGCCACTAGTAAGCAACTGATATTACAACCGATGGTGTAGGTTTTTTTTAGGTAGATACATATATTTTCGTAGTTGTATATTTTGATTCATAATTAAAATGTGCTAAACCAACCAAAAATATTAATCAGTTTTAAAGGCATCCAGTCACGATCCCCTCTTTTTGTTCGAACTGTGCTTAGGCATTTACGGCCCAAAAGCTCATCACGTGGAAATCTGGAAACATTCAATCATATATGTAAATATTTATTTATTTATTTATTTAAACTTTATACAAAATGTACAGGCGGACTTAATGCCGTCGGCATTTTCTACCAGTCAACCTTTAGGAGATGCAGAGATGAGATTAAAAGGGTGTTTCGAAGATACAGAAAAAAAATATATACACGATTATATACCAAAATATACACATACATATACACAAACATATATATATATATATATACATACATAACATATATAGATGAATACAATATATAGCTATAAAATATACATGTCATAAATGAAACGAGAACTTAATTTGACTGTTCTGCCATTTGTTTTAGAAACAGTTCTCGAACCTTCACTTTAAATGCAAGACGATTCCTGCACGTCCTAATTTCCGTAGGGAGCGCGTTCCAAAGAAGTATGGATTGGATGTGGAAGAGGAATGAAGAAAATCAGAGCTATGGGAGGGACACTTAAGAAGTAAATTATTAAATGAACGAAGATTTTTATCGTGGTTGCTACCAAGGTATTGAAAGCAGGGAATTAAGTAAGAAGGTGGAGAAGGTGAAACAAGAAAAGAATGCAGAAGAGTAAGTGCACGCAGGTTACGGCGTTGGCGAATGGGCAACCACTTTAACTGGGAACGGCAAGTCGACACATGATCATACTTACGAAGGTTAAAAACGAAACGAATGCAGTTATTCAGAAGTCGATCTAATTTGTTGAGAAGATCTGCATTCAGGTCAAAATAGCACACATCACCATAGTCGATTACTGGGAGGATTAAGGCTTGCACAAGCATTGCCTTAGTTTTAAGAGGAAGAAAATTCTTTAGGCGATAAAGAACACGAAGGGTATCGGTCACTCGACGGCAAACATAGGTGACTTGAGTTCGCCAGTTCATATTTGAGTCAATGTGCAATCCAAGATCTTTAACATCAGGAGACAAAGGTATTACTGATCCGTTGTAGAAAAGTGGTGGAAGACTCGTTATGTCTATCCTGGTTAACAACCGCTGGCTTCCCGCGATAATCGCCTGACATTTAGATGGGTTGACTGATAGCCCAAACCGCTCAGACCAGCGTTGAATATGTGTCAAATCCCTATTAACCTTGTCTATAGCCGAATAGACACTATCAATATTCGCCTGAGCATATAGTTGCAAGTCATCGGCATAAAGATGATACGCACATTGAAGATCCTGGGTTAAGAGATTGATAAAAATTGAAAACAAAAGTGGAGAAAGTATACCGCCTTGAGGGACGCCAGAAATCAGGTCACACCAAATTGACGATGATTCACCAAGTTTTACTGATTGTTGACGCCCTCGAAGATAACTTGAAAACCATTCCAGTGCCTCCGACGAGACATTAAGATAGGAGAGGATAGATAACAGGATATCGTGACTGACGGTATTAAAAGCGTTCGAGAAATCAACCAAAACCAGTATGGTTATTTTGGTATCCTCCATACCTGCCCTAATATCGTAAGTCACTTTTAGAAGGGCGGATATAGTGCTGTGTCCGGGCCTGAAGCCAGACTGAAATGGGCTAAGAAGTTGATTCTTGTGCACAAACCTGGACATCTGCCTATGTGCACAGGCCTCAAGCACTTTTGAGAGGAAAGGGAGAATAGAGATAGGCCGGAAGTGCGAGGCAAGAGTAGGGTTCGGAATTTTAGGAAGAGGAATAACCAGTGCTTTCCGCCATAAAGAAGGAAAGGCTCTGGAGGTTAAGGAAAAGTTTATAATATGGGTGATGACAGGGAGGAGTTGGTCAAGGATGGGTGTAATCATACGACGACTGATGTTATCGCAGCCCACCGCATTGGATTTGATATTAAGGATAGTCTTTTTAATCTCGTCAGATGCAACTGGAGAAAATTGGAAAGGATCGATATCAGGACAAGGAAGGCTCGCCAGATAATTCAACGTACCATACTTGACTTGGTCATCTAATAAGAGGGTCTTAGTGAAGTGCTTATTGATGTCAAATATATATGTAAAGTCAATCAAAATATATGGAGAAGCTAATGTTTTAGTAATGTTCGTGGTTGGATTAAGTTATTTACTTGTTATGAAAATAATTCATAACAAATAACTTAGTCAATTTCAACATAAACTTCGCAGACCATAAAAATCAACTATTAATTGAATTTTTAAATAATGAATTTGGTTTAACTATGTCGAATGATCGCAATCTTCCATCCATCCATCCATCAGCCAAAGGAAGTCCACTGCTGAACATAGGCCTCCCCCAATGATTTCCACAGAGACCTGTTGGAGGCAGCCTGTGTCCAGCGACGTCCCGCGACCTTTACCAGGTCGTCGGACCATCTTGTTGGTGGACGTCCTACGCTGCGCTTTCCGCTACGCGGCCTCCATTCGAGTACTTTCCGACCCCATCGGTCATCAGATCTCCGCGCTATGTGCCCGGCCCATTGCCACTTCAACTTGCTAATCCGGTGGGCTATGTCGGTTATTTTAGTTCTCCTACGGATCTCCTCATTTCTGATTCGAGATCTTCGATCGCAATCTTAGCACAACGAAATACAAAACTACTATTGATGCGGTCTTTATTAGACATTTAAATAGGTTCGAATCAAAACTGTTCGTTTCTTACTTCAGCTACCATAAACCTATCGTATCAGTTTTAGAGATTGTCGATGATAGTTCTGGTAATGATGATGGTGAAAAAGTCGTTGAAATTATGGATGAAAGTTGATTTTTCGGAGAGATAAACTTTTTAATGTAAAATAATTGTAATAGTTTTAAAGTGTTAAATTTTTAATGTAATATAAATTGTCATGTTTGTGTACGATAGCGCAATAAATGAATATTGTATTCTACCACATAAATGATAGTACTTTTATACTGATAAAGCAATTGGTGCAAAATTATTCCCTAACCATTCCAAAATATCAAACATGCTCAACGTTAATAATCAAGTTTTCACTTCTGCCGGCACTCCCGGAGTGCAACCCGTCTTTTTTTTTTTTTTTTTTTTTTTATTGCCTTTCATTGCTTTTGCTGAACAGTGTATACCGGTTCCGCGGTCAGGGCGACCACACTTAACTCAGCCGTACAATATAATCATTATTATGAATAATTTATGAACTGCTCTGAATTTCAACTCCTGTATGATCACTGTATTGTAAACTTATTTTTGAAAAGAGCAACGCTAGAGTTTCTTGCCCGTTCTTCTCTGGCGAAAACAGCCTTGTGAACTGGGTGGTAGTGGAAAAAAAATGACTGAATCTAAATAGTGTATGACATTTTATGGATTCAATAAATATTTTCATTTCATTCATTTCATTTCATTTCATTACCTATTATGTTATGTATTGTAATGTTATAAGAGTAGTATTAAATCATGTCTAAAGGAAAGCGAACGTCTTTTTATTTATAAAAGCCACGTCAACATTATTACATGGCGACCCTGCCATTTACCGGCGGTCTGGCTGTTTTCGATGGCGCACGCAAGTATTGGGGTGCAAATTGAAATCAAAATTTCAAATATGTGTCGATCCACAATTGAAAAAGACGAGGTGATCAATAACAATTTCGGTGGATCAATGACTACAGTGGACCAAATTAAGACCCAATTCTCCGTAATTAACGTTATGACAATCATAATCTGCACTATCGTTGGCGTTGCGGCATGCTACGGCGTGTATAAATTATACAAGCGCTGCCATTCTAATTGGATGAGAAACGAGATGCTGGTGCAGAATTTACGCCGATCTTGCATGAGAAGTCCAGCTGGTCCAGAGCCTCGAGTTTACTACCAGTGCCAAGAGCTACCATGGATGGTGAAAAGTGATTGTGAGTGCGTGAAAGTGTTAGAGTAAATTTTGTGTTGTTATTTTTATATTCCTCGTGTTTTTTTATTGTAATAAGGTGTGGTAGGATATATGTAGATGAATAATATTAATGGCTGACGAATTAAAAACATTGTACGAGAAATTGAAACGTATTAGAGAAAGTTTAGTAAAATTAAGTTATGCAAAACGGACAAAAATTATGTTAAAAAGTAAGTTAGAGGAAGCGAATAGTATATGTAAAGAGTTTGATAAGTGCTTGTATATATTAGTGTCGCAAATAGAATGTAAACAAATTAAGGGCAAAATATTAGCCGAAATTCAGTCTTACTGCGATTTAATTAAAGATTTATACGCGCAAATAGACGAATTTTGCTCTAAGGACTATAGTCTACAAATCGGCTCCGAGTGCACTGTTGAGGGTATTGCAGGAATAGCAGACAACATGGAGACATTCGACTTCAAAACCGCAGCGTCTATACTTCCGGTTATGACGGGTGAAGAAGATGTTACCAAGAATTTAATGGACGCTATCGTATTATACAACTTGGCGCTCAATGAACAAGGTAAGAGTATGCTAATAAAGTTTGTTCTTAAAACTCGTTTGAATCGGAGTGCCAAATTACGACTTTCCAACTCTTATAGTTCTTGCGAAGCTTTACTTCATGATATGCAAAATCATTTGCTGACAAAAAAGTCTAGTACCTCGATTCATAATGAGTTAATTAAAACCAGACAAAATGGCATCACTTTAGAAAATTATGGCAAAAAAATTGAAGAATTATTAGTCGATTTGACGATTTCCGACGGCGATGAAAGTTCACATCAGATTTTGCGCCCTATTAACGAAAAAATTGCCATCAAAAGTTTCACAGATGGCTTGAGAAATCACCAACTTCGTACAATTCTGTCCGCGCGTAATTATAATACTTTAAAGGATACAATAAGAGCTGCGAAGGATGAGGAGGCGTCATGTAGCCGACAACAAGACACGGAAGAATCCATTTATGTTGGAAATCGTGGGCAGCCGAGGTCTACATATTATGGTCGTAAGTTTAACAACACATATGGAAAGTACCGAGGTAATGCAACAACGCACCAACAACCAAGACCTATGAATAACTCCAAGTCATTACAGATGCAGAAAGGCTTCTTCGGACGAGGAGGTCATCAGCATCGTGGTGGAAGTCGTGCCAGAGGGGGTACGTACACTAATCGTTTTTACTTTCGCGGAAAAAATCACGAAGTAAATTCAATAAATCGAACCCCATATCAAAATGATGGTGTAACGCAAAATACCTATAACGCTCAAAACGACGCTAATGCCACTTCCAAGGAATTTTTTCGTTTCTAACAATAATAACATATTTAGTAGTAGTTAGTAGCTTAGCAATTCGATTGAAGCACCGCTAGGCAACACGATGTATAGATGGTTGATAGATACCGGAGCGTCTTTATGTGTAATTAAATATGAAACCTTATGTGCGTCAAACATTCCAATGAATAATGAACATATTTATATTAACGGAATTGGAGGCAAATTGAAATCTGAGGGCTTTGTTTACTTAACTTTGCTAATAAACGGGTTAGAATTTAGGAATAAATTTTATGTTATAAAAATTTGCCAGTAGCAGCTTCTGGTATTTTAGGTATAGATTTTCTTCGAAAATTCAAGTGCAATATTGACTTTGAATTAAATAACATTACATTACACAGTTTTTGTAACTCGGTTACATTGCCGCTGCAAATGGGTAGTTTAGGCAATAATAACTATCTAAGTGTACCTCCACGATGCGAGATGATATTTCATATTGATTATAATACAAGAGAAGACTGTGTGATTTTTCCGAAAGAACTGTGCGAGGGTGTTTTTCTGTCAGGTGGAATTGTAAAAGCATCTGTAAATGGTAAAATACCAATTCAAATATTAAATACACGGGAGGACCAAATAAGTCTCAGCTATTTTAGACCAGAAATAGATGTGTTGTCCAACTATTCAATATGTAAGTTTGAGAAAGATGATATTAATGGCGAGCGTATTCACAAAATGTTTTCTTTACTAGATTTAAAACATTTAAATGAGGAGGAAAGGACATCATTAATGAAAATTTGTGCGAAATTCGTTGATGTGTGTTTGTTACCGGGCGATAAACTGACGACTTGCAATTTATATGAGCATACTATTCAATTAAAACCCAATTGTGAACCTGTTTATACCAAGCAATACCGCTTGCCTTATTCTCAAAGAAACGAAATAGAAAACCAAGTAAAAATATGTTAGACAACGGAATCATTGAGCCAGCCTGTAGTGAGTGGTCGAGTCCCATTCTGCTTGTACCTAAGAAGGCAGAGACGGATTGTGATAGAAAGTGGCGTCTAGTTATTGACTTTAGAAAATTAAATGATCGTGTCGTTGATGACAAATTTCCTTTGCCGAACATCGCTGACATATTAGACTCTCTATCAGGAGCAATGTATTTCTCTCACTTTCAGATTTGAATCAGGCATTTTATCAATTAAATCTCAATCCTTCTAGTCGACAATATACAGCTTTCACTACTCAATCGGGGCAATATCAATTAACTAGAATGCCAATGGGATTGAAAACGAGCCCTAGCTCATTTTCTCGAGCTATTACAATTGCAATGGCGGGACTTAATTACGATAAAGCTTTGGCTTATCAAGATGATCTTGTTTGTATCGGACGAAATTTAGAAAGCCACAATAAAAAATAATAGATATATTATGTCGTTTAAGAAAACTCAATTTAAAACTTAATCCGAAAAAATGTAATTTTTACAAAAAGAGCTTCTCTATCTAGGCCACGTTGTATCTGCCGAGGGAATAAAACCTGATCCTAAAAAAGTATACGTTTTAGAAAATTACACCGTCCCCCAAAATGCCAATGATGTCAGGCGGTTAGTTGCCTTTGCGAATCATTATCGCAAATTTATTCCAAATTTTTCGGAAATCACATGGCCACTTAATAATTTATGTCGCAAAAAACGTTATATTTAATTGGGATGATAAATGTGAGGAATCTTTTAAAAAAAAGACGGGTTGCACTCCGGGAGTGCCGGCAGAAGTGAAAACTTGATTATTAACGTTGAGCATGTTTGATATTTTGGAATGGTTAGGGAATAATTTTGCACCAATTGCTTTATCAGTATAATAGTACTATCATTTATGTGGTAGAATACAATATTCATTTATTGCGCTATCGTACACAAACATGACAATTTATATTACATTAAAAATTTAACACTTTAAAACTATTACAATTATTTTACATTAAAAAGTTTATCTCTCCGAAAAATCAACTTTCATCCATAATTTCAACGACTTTTTCACCATCATCATTACCAGAACTATCATCGCCAATCTCTAAAACTGATACGATAGGTTTATGGTAGCTGAAGTAAGAAACGAACAGTTTTGATTCGAACCTATTTAAATGTCTAATAAAGACCGCATCAATAGTAGTTTTGTATTTCGTTGTGCTAAGATTGCGATCATTCGACATAGTTAAACCAAATTCATTATTTAAAAATTCAATTAATAGTTGATTTTTATCGTCTGCGAAGTTTATGTTGAAATCTCCACTCAAAATCATTGGCAATTCATCAAAGCTTTATAAACTGACAGCTAACTGACAGCTGTCTACTCTCCATCCGTCTTACGCTTTTTCGATCAGGTCACGTGTCCTGACGCGAGTTTAAGATTTTATACCCATTACAGAAAAACTCAACGCCGCTAAAGAAGTTTTCACTTCAAAAATACCGGGGGAAGACCGTGGGTACAGATTGCAAATTACATATAATTTTAGACTGCTGCCCCAGCCTGATCCCACGGCTGGCTACGATCATGCATATGAGAGACCTACCACCGGTATATAGTAAAAATAAGAAAAATCGTATTTTGCCTGCTCTCGATTGTCGAGCTCGTCAAGACGATTCCTCTGACTCCAAACACGGGGGGTTTACTTTAAGAAATGACGGAGTTATGCCTGGACAAATATTTTAGGGGAGAGAGGGAGGAATTTGGGGATTTGGTTGGGGCCAATCTGTAGAGCTCACCGAGCCGGTTCCAACGATACCAAACTCGGTGGGTCTACGACCTATGTTGGCCGAGATAGGATTGGGCGGGGTGAGGTAAATTTTCGGGGTGGCGGTAGGGAAAGGGGGGTTGGGGGGTAGGTTTCGTGGGGAGGCTAATAGGCACTATTTCGGAATAAGGGTGGGGGAAGGCAGGGGGGGGGGGGGGGGCTATGGGACAATTTTGGAAAAAGTGGGTGAAACTGAAAAAAAAAACGAAACAGTAGGCCCAGGCATACATTTTCGCCGCGCTGTAGAGAGGGGATAGCTGTCTACTCTCCATCCGTCCTACGCTTTTTCGATCAGGTCACGTGTCCTGACGCGAGTTTAAGATTTTATACCCATTACAGAAAAGTGCTCAACGCCGCTAAAGAAGTTTTCACTTCAATAATTTCAAAAATAACATTTTGGTAGATATGGACATCGTTTTATTTTACATTTAACAAAATTACGTGCAAGACGCCGTATCTAGTTAATAATTTTATATACACGATGTGCAATTTTTTTGAATTTTGTTCTATTTCGTCAGCTGTCAATGAAAGACAATGGAAAGATAGATCATTTTACGTTGGATGGTAAATAATTGAAGCTTGACTCCCGTCAAATAAACAAAGATCATCCTATATTGGCTAGACGCATCACGCTTGAACGATATTTAAAAAAAAAGTTTTAGTATCTTCCTTAGAAAATTTCCAATTTTTCTCACTCCTAAATCCCTCCCAGGACTTTTACGAATATTTCAAGACCAAAATAAGCTAAATCGGTCCAGTAGTTTTTGAGTTCATCGCTGACATACAGACAAACATTCATTTTTATATATATAGATTTATTTTTTTGTTTTACTTTGTTAGCCACCTTAAATATTTCATAAGCGAAACATGTTTGTTTTTAACAACACAAACGCATTGGTAAAACTGTAAGTTTGTGCTGAAAATATTAATACATACATAAAAAAAAGTAGGTAGGTTGCTTGCTTGTCGCAGGTGCACTATGCAGCCTGCTACGAAATCAGGCGTTTCATGCTAAAAGTTACATAATATGGAAGTCGTGCGGTCCATGGCTTTGTATGAGTATTGGCTTCCCAATATGGGCTGAGTGTCTGCGCGCCCAATGTGTGGCTCTGCTACGCAAGCTTCACTGTCTGCTGGGCGTCGACGCAGCTCTTGGTCAGGGAATACTGCAATGTCCGATGAGGCAGCCTTTGTCATGACAGGTGAGAATTGACAACCCATGGGCGAGAAGAGAACATAGATTTTGGTGCAAGGCCGGTCCTGAGAGAGATGATTCGTCGAGGCATTGCGTCCTGGCCTGAACCAGTGGATACACAGGTGCCACGACCCACAAAAATTTCGCCTGACGCAGATCCTATCTGGGCATAGCTAGTTTGGACATTAAGCCCGAGGGTCGCCTCAGGAACAGGAGTCCACACCGTCAGAATCACGGTGACAAGTTCTCTGATCTCGAAGGATATTCCGCCTGAGAAGAAAAGTGCAGTGCTCCGCGCGTATATTCGAGACGAACTTACACTCCCTACCATTATAGTGTCGTTATTGTTGTTGTTGTTGGGAATCGAGGTTTTCTTTTTATAATCTCACAAAAAGAGAGCGCGTAGCGGGATCGTGATAGAACTAATGCGTTAACGTCGGCAAAAATGTCAGAGAAGATAGTGCCAGGCTAATAGTGATAATTATACCTAGCGCCCTGGCCTGTAGCAAGGGGGTGTACGGAATTTCACCACGGAAGCTTTTGCCTGTCGTAGAAGATGGCTCCACGAGGCCTTTAGGATCACTAGGTGAACTTGGGGGGCCCCTCACCTACAGTGACAGAGACTTTCCCGCCCTCACACTCATCACTGCAACTCCTGTCCGTCAGGCTCAACAGTGGCCCACAAACAATTGACATCGAGCTCCGGAGCTCGGCGAGTCTCTCAGGGAAACTAGCTTGTCTTCACCTAAAGTGATATCGAGAAGAACGCTTCAATAACGCTAATGAGGTAAAACACTACCTTTTACTCAGATTAATGTTATTTTAGAAATCTAAACTGCTGAAGTTGTAGATGTCAAACTTGGCAAGTTGGTTATTTTGTATCTAGAAAAAATATCACTGCAGACTTTATTTTCTTAAAATTAACCCTAAATGAGTGGAAATATGGTCTGAAAATCAATATCGTTGAAGTTATTCTTTTAAAAAATTGTATTGAGATACATATTACAAACGAACGATAACAGTTTGCAATAATATCGGCCTAAGCACTAAGGAGATGAAATTTTGCATGGAAAATCAAAACCATTAAAGCTATTGATATTTAAAAAAAAAAGTACTATCATTTATGTGGTAGAATACAATATTCATTTATTGCGCTATCGTACACAAACATGACAATTTATATTACATTAAAAATTTAACACTTTAAAACTATTACAATTATTTTACATTAAAAAGTTTATCTCTCCGAAAAATCAACTTTCATCCATAATTTCAACGACTTTTTCACCATCATCATTACCAGAACTATCATCGCCAATCTCTAAAACTGATACGATATGTATGGTTTATGATAGCTGAAGTAAGAAACGAACAGTTTTGATTCGAACCTATTTAAATGTCTAATAAAGACCGCATCAATAGTAGTTTTGTATTTCGTTGTGCTAAGATTGCGATCATTCGACATAGTTAAACCAAATTCATTATTTAAAAATTCAATTAATAGTTGATTTTTATCGTCTGCGAAGTTTATGTTGAAATCTCCACTCAAAATCATTGGCAATTCATCAAAGCTTTATAAACTGACAGCTAACTGACAGCTGTCTACTCTCCATCCGTCTTACGCAAGAAGCTTATACCCAAATGGAGATTGCATTCCGTATATAAAAGTGAAGCACAAACATTTGACTTTGAATGACGTTGCTGTTGCCTGCTATCCTTTTCTTTCGAGTGACAATGAATGAAAATGACTTTTTGTTCATTCATTGTCACTCGAAAGAAAAGGATAACAGGCAACAGCAACTGCATTCAAGGTCAAATTTTTGAGCTTCAGTGGTTTATACGGAATGCAATCTCCATTTGGGTATAAGCTTCTTGGTCTTACGCTTTTTCGATCAGATCACGTGTCCTGACGCGAGTTTAAGATTTTATACCCATTACAGAAAAAGTGCTCAACGCCGCTAAAGAAGTTTTCACTTCAAAAATACCGGGGGAAGACCGTGGGTACAGATTGCAAATTACATATAATTTTAGACTGCTGCCCCAGCCTGATCCCACGGCTGGCTACGATCATGCATATGAGAGACCTACCACCGGTATATAATAAAAATAAGAAAAATCGTATTTTGCCTGCTCTCGATTGTCGAGCTCGTCAAGACGATTCCTCTGACTCCAAACACGGGGGTTTTACTTTAAGAAATGACGGAGTTATGCCTGGACAAATATTTTAGGGGAGAGAGGGAGGAATTTGGGGATTTGGTTGGGGCCAATCTGTAGAGCTCACCGAGCCGGTTCCAACGATACCAAATTCGGTGGGTCTACGATCTATATTGGCCGAGATAGGATTGGGGGGGGTGAGGTAAATTTTCGGGGTGGGAGTAAGGGGGGGGGGTGAGGAAGGTTTCGTGGGGAGGCTAACTTAAATTAATTTTTTGGAGGTAAAATATTTTTTTTTGGGGAGGTAATTTTTTGCAAAATTTGGGATTTCTGGCGGGGTCAATTTGTAGCCCTCACCAAGACGGTTCCGAGGATACCAAACTCGGTGGGTCTACGACCTATGTTGGCCGAGATAGGATTGGGGGGGGTGAGGTAAATTTTCGGGGTGGGGGTAGGGGAGGGGGGGGGGGTAGGTGTCGTGGGGAGGCTAATAGGCACTATTTCGGAATAAGGGTGGGGGAAGGCAGGGGGGGGGGCTATGGGACAATTTTGGAAAAAGTGGGTGAAACTGAAAAAAAAAACGAAACAGTAGGCCCAGGCATACATTTTCGCCGCGCTGTAGAGAGGGGATAGCTGTCTACTCTCCATCCGTCCTACGCTTTTTCGATCAGGTCACGTGTCCTGACGCGAGTTTAAGATTTTATACCCATTACAGAAAAGTGCTCAACGCCGCTAAAGAAGTTTTCACTTCAAAAATTAAACATTCATTAACTACACCGCCTTTACTTCAATATCCTAATTTCGACGAAAATAATAAATTTATATTAAAGACGGATGCATCGGGTTTTGCTATAGGCTCAGTATTATGTAACCAAGATGGGCGACCAGTGGCTTATGCTAGTCGTACATTAAATAAAGCCGAAAGAAACTACTCTACTATCGAAAAGGAATTACTTTCGATAGTATGGTCTGTAAAGTACTTTCGACCTTATTTATATGGACGCGAGTTCATTATAGAAACGGATCATAAGCCTCTTGTTTATTTATTTAACATGTCTAATTCTTCAAGTAGATTAATGAAATTTCGGTTGGTACTTGAGGAATATAATTTTGTGGTTGAATACGTGAAGGGAGCTGACAATGTAGCTGCAGATGCCTTGTCACGCATCCGGATATCAAGTCAGGAATTGAAAGACATGTCCAATAATATTATTTCAGTTCTAACGAGAGCTCAAAGAGCCCGTTTGAATGATCGTATTTTGAAGGAGAACAGTGACAAATCTTTGGTCGATAGGGTTACCACAAACGATTGGATTGATCACCCAAAAGTTGTAGGTATCCTTAAACAACCAAAGGATTGTACCGAGTTATTGTTCGTTGAGAAGCCGGAGTGGAAAAAAATAGTTAAACAGAATACAGAAAAATCAAAACTATTTTATTTTGATTATTTAAAGTCGATTTTATATGTCAATCCATTTATCCGATCATATTGTGCACGAGTTGACTTCGTGAGGGAATTGGATTCATATTGTAAAGAAAAGAAAATAGATAATCTTTATATCGTACGAAATAATACCAATATAAAATTAATAGAAGAGTTAACTCGAACAATTTACGAAATATCAAAGTGGTCTGGACCACGCTTACATATTTTAAATGGTGTTCAAAGAATATTGGAACACGAAACCAAACGTATAATATTAAATGACTATCATATTTTGCCAACAAGCGGACATGCTGGCATACGCCGCATGGTAAATAATATTAAGAAAAAAAATTATTGGCCAAATCTTGAGAAAGATGTGACAGACTTCGTTAGTCGATGTGATAAATGTTTAAGGAACAAAAATTTTAATAAATATATCAAAGAACCAATGGTTCTCACTGATACAGGAACGTCAGCTTTTGATACAATTTATTTAGATTTAGTGGGGCCCCTATGTAAGGATAGCGATAATAATTTGTATATACTCACACTACAGTGTGACTTAAGTAAATATGTCGAAGCGTATCCACTAAGAAATAAGGATACAGTTTCGGTGGCATCAGCGTTCGTTAACCATTTTATTTTGCGTTACGGCATTCCTTAGAAAATTATATCTGATCGAGGAACAGAATTCGTGTCTGCTGTAATGAAACAGGTATGTCAAACTCTCAAAATCCAACAGATAACTTCTACAGCCTATCATCACCAGTCCATAGGATCCTTAGAGAACAGCCACAAGAACTTGATGTCATATCTTCGGATTCAAACAGGTAATGAGCCTCATAACTGGAGCACTTGGTTACCTTACTGGTGTTTCGCTTATAATACAACAGTGCATACGGAAACAAAATTCACACCTTTTGAACTGGTTTTTGGAAAACCATGTCGTCTACCTAGCAATTTAAGTTGTGATGTTGCACCTTTGTATAATAGTTATGATTATCCGCAACAACCTAGATACAGACTTCAGAAAGCACAGTTTGATGCAAGAAATAACTTAATAACAAGTAAACAAAATAGAAAAATAAAATATGACTGTAATTCGAATTCAATAAAACGTAGGTAAGATACTTCTAAGAAATGAGCAATGTATGAGTAAATTAGATCCAATTTATATAGGACCTTTTACGGTTATTAAGGATTGTGAACCGAACGTAGAAATAGATTATAAAGGTAGAAAAATGTTAGTTCATAAGAATCGTACCAGACCCTATGTTAAACAATAAAACTATATGTACACTTTTATATAGTGTTTATGTAAAAAAAAATGAAACAAAAAAAAAACATTATTCATATATATATATATTTTTATCGATGGGCATGTAGTTTGTGTAACGTTGCATACCTATTATGTTATGTATTGTACTGTTATTAGAGTAGTATTAAATCATGTCTAAAGGAAAGCGAACGTCTTTTTATTTATAAAAGCCACGTCAACATTATTACATGTCGAATTGTGTGTTTTGAAAGTCTAAAAACGATGGTGCAAAGATATGAAACTAAATTGGAGCTACAAACCATACGTAAGTATATAAAAATCACACAAAATTTAATTTTTATTTTAAATTGGTAAATACCGCCTTCAATTGTGTAAGATGGATCGCCTAATATAAAAATTGTGAAGTGCGAAAGGGACAAAAAGTGTGCGTCATAGATAATAAGTCAGAAGCGAAACCGACGATACAGAAAATTGACGATGAAAGTTTGAATGGATTTGGATTGTTGTATATTTGTTTCTAATTCAATAATACTTAAAACGACTAAGTTATTTGTTATGAATTATTTTCATAACAAGTAAATAATTTAATCCAACCACGAACATTACTAAAACATTAGCTTCTCCATATAAACTCATTTGCAAAAAAAAAACGGGCACCTTAGCAATGAACCATTTCAAATGTTACTATTGGTTTGTTTGATAATTATAGGTAATATTACTTTCACAATTTTGTAAATTAATAAGCAAATAATAGTTTTCGTCAGTATTATCATAAAATTTTGATAAAATTTATGGGTTTTAATGCTAAAGTTCACTAGTAGTGTATGCTCGCTAGTAGTGCATATGCTCGTGAAGTAAAAGTTAACAAATATTTTTGTTTGTTTTTTCTTTAATAAAGTAAAAGCAGATAAATGTTTAGTATCGAGTGTGACCCCCTCTAGCTGAAATCACAGCTTGAATTCGTCTGGGTATGCTAGCGAGGATATCCCGGATAATTGCTTGAGGAATACGTTCCCACTCCGCGGTAATCACATTCTTCAGCTCTCTGATGGTCTGCGGAGCCGGTTGTACTGATCGCAGTGCTCTCACTGCGGTTTTGGGTGGAGACCTCTCGCTGCCGGCCGTGGTCGCCGCCATGATCGGCAGCCAGAGGTCGTGGCGAGCCATGCTCTCCTTCTGCGAGCGCGTCATGTTGCAGAAGGAGAGCGCCGAGCGGGATCGGGAGCAGAACGATCCCGCTCGTCGTCACCGCAGACGACGAACTAGGCGCCGGGACGCCAACTAACCCGGCGCCGCAGAGGCCGCACGGGGCCGCCTTCCCTATCCTGGCGGCCCCCGAGACGTAACGCAAAACGCGTATGAAGCCGCGTCGCTGTAAGCGGCAGTGCACAAGGAGGCGGTCCTGGCGCGTCTGTTGAGCGGTATCCCGGGGCCGTCTCCAAAGTGCACCAATGGTGGCCAACGCGGGGTTTTTAGTCGGTATTTCGGTGCGCAGACTACGATAGGGACCCGACCCAGCTCCACGTCTCGCTGGGCCGGAAGGCGCACCGATGAGTCCGACACACCCCCGCCCCTTAGGGGTGGAATGGTCCGTAAAGGGAATTTCCACGCGAGAAAAAAAAAGTGGTTAGGTTAGGTTAGGTTTTTTTTTTTAATAGATTAGGTTTTTATAACCTAACCTTCTTTCATTCCCCCAACATAAGTTGTCAGAGCCGTTGTTATGTCTTGTTCATTATCGTCAGTTTTTATATAATTTGCTAATTTTTGTAATTTGTTTATTTTCTTTTCTTTATATCTTTTCTTTTTAATGTGCCGAGAATATCTACTTTTACCACTTTAATTATTTTATTCGTTTTATACTCTAGTTTCTATAGCTTCTTTATTTCTGTTTATAATTATATTACTTTTATTTACGCCATTTTGAAGCTTTAAACACGCTAATTTTACTATATTTTAATTTATCTTTAGCTAAATTATACAATTAAAAAGTAACAACTGTTTTATATTTCTAAATAATCTTCTGTTTTAAAACACTGTACACCGTTAAATATCATCTTTATATCATTTTACTTCTTTATTTCCATTCTCTTGTAATTTTTAACTATTATTTTTTGTTACTTTTTTCTATTTTATTCGCTGTGTTCTTTACAATATGTCAAGTGTGTTGCTGTTTATATTATCTTTTGCTTTTTATCTTTATTATACATTACATGTTATACTACTTTAGTATAATCTTATATTATACTTTTTAGTATATTTCCTATTTCTTATTTGTATTTATATCTGTTCTATATATATCTATGTAAGTCCATCTGTGACAGTGTCTATGGAAGCTTTGTTGCCGCTTCAGTTTTAGTAATAGCGGATATTGATTGCCATAATCAGCATCGTCATCTATCCAGTCGGCTGCTTCTCCAATTTGCTGGTGGTATGCATTCTTTCCTCTTCCGATGGACTCAACTTCAGCAGTACGCCACTGCAGATCTGGCGAGAGTCTCCCATTTTCTCCGTATGGGGCATTCACTGCTGAATGAATTATGCCCCATGCTACCCAGTTTTGCCTTTTGGCAGTTGCAGCAGGACGGAATTGTATCTGCCATCCAATCCGGGCAATTGGATCTTATATGTGGTCCTCCACAATGGCTGCAGGCGTCGACTTGGTCATGACAAAACTTTTTGCCATGACCATAGCCGAGGCATCGCGAACATTGTATAAGTGGGGACTGATCCATGACTCGGACCTTCTGGACATCAATGTGGGCGACTCCTTCCTCGGTGAGTTTCTTCCAAACTGGCGGCGACACTTGCATTATCACGTGCGAAGTGAGTTGGTTTCTTGCCCGTCTTTTATATTTAATTGTCATCCTTATGTCCTCTTGTTTAATTCCTTGCAATAGATGTTTATTTTGTGTTTCAATAGCTTTTAAAATGTCTTCATCTTGGTTTGTAATTTAAAACGTCTTTTAATATTATTAGCTGATCTTTATTTTTAATTGTTTCTACTTTAAGATCTCTTCTCGTACTTTTAATTTTTTCCATAACTTTATTCAATTCTTCCTTAGTTTGGCATCCTAGTATAATTTTCCTATCCTTGGCTTTTCTTATTCTGTCTATTTTAAGTCCTTCTTCCTTGGCATTAATCGTCGTCCTAACTTGATTGAGGATCTCTTCTCCCGTAGCGGCAACGTTTTTAGACGTTATCGCCACCGAGTGGATAGTTTCGTTTGGTGTTGCTTTGGGAGGCGGTGTGGCCACAGCCCCGGCGTACGTTTGTGGAAATCGTGCTTCTTTCCACTCCTCCCGATGTTTCTGCAACTCTTCGTTTAAATTTTCTATTTCTTTTTTGTTTTGTCTCAAATTTTCTTTATGATCCGCTAATGCCTTTAAAATATCCAAATTTTCCTCTTTTGTCTCGTTTTGTTCCTCCAGTTTTCCGTCCTGGTTTTCCCTATCAGTGTTTTTTGTCTTGTTTATCCTTTCTTTTTCCGCCTCTTTTACAAGTTTAAAGAGTCGTTCAGTTGCTTCGATGAGGTCGTTTTTTATTTCAGTCTTCAGATTGCGACTGTTGTTGATCTGAAGCTTCACCATCATCAGGCAAGCCTTCGCTTCTGCTGTTCGACTCCTATTTTCCGTTGTTAATGTTGTGCCCAGGTTGGGTTTCGACCTATGCTTCGCAGGCCCCGCGGGTTTCATCGTCTCCACAGGGCTGTTCAATTTTGACTCGATACTCCGCCTGGCCTGCGCAACATTGGTCACAACCCCATCCGGACTTAATGTTTCTGGGGACCTATTGACTGGACCGGAGGATACAGGTACGTTCTTTATCATGTTTTTAATTCGTCTATTTTTGGTTTGAATTATTATGACTGTTTTGAATGTGAGTACCTGTGACTCGTGGATTGTAAGGATGCGGGATCCTTCGCCTTTCCTATGCCCTTGTTCTTGTTGGGTTTCCTTTTCCTGCTGCGTGTGAGTGAGGAAAAGGGTGTTGGGTTTTTCGGCTGGGATCGTTGCATCCGTGTACCTTTCCAGTCTCAGGGATTTAACTATTGTATTTGCTGAATAGATGCCTGTGTAAACCTCGCTGAGTGCGTAAGCTACATCCAGCGGATTCCGGTATGTACACAGGAGCTCTTGAGTGATGTTTGTGACTAATTGTGGTCTTGTGTAATACATTGGGAAGAGGTTATTCCTGTCTATATAGAGTAATTGGTTGACGTCACCGATGAGAACAACTTCGTCGGCCCCGGATAGCTGTGCAGCCATTACAATCGCTCCGAAATGAAACGATTGTAATGAAATTAGACGACTGCACTTCCCTGTTTCCTTGAAACCATTCGCGAGGATTGAGGCTATTGTACGCACTTTGGAGAAGGCGGTTTTCCCGATGCGGAGACTGAGTTTTTCTTTGAGCTCCTTGGCGGGTTCGATTGTAGTTGTTGCGATGACGTCTGTTTGTTCATTAAAGTTTTTTATTATCCAAGTTGATTTCCCGCAACCTGGAACTCCATTAACCCACCGGAAAGAGGGCACTTTCCAGGTGTTCAAGACCGCATGGACGTCTTTATCCCCAGTTATGGTTTTAGCCATTTTGAGGATTTTATCGTCCAGTATTATTCTTGTACACCCCGCTGTGACCACTATATGATCTTGAGGTGGCGTAATGAAGTGTGGTTTGTCAGTTTGTTGGTTTTCACTGTCCAGCGCCACGAATCCTCCTGTAGCACAGTATGCCGCCATGTGTGTGCCTGTTAAGTTCCCTCTAATAACTTTGGAATTGGCATTGTCATATATGGCTACATCCGCTTCTTCGAGTAGGACGTCTAACAGCTTTAGGTTGTTATATTGTAGGCTTGCAGGATTTTCTTACAAGTTGTTGTGTAAACCTGCTTGTCGGCCTTTATAGCTGCTATATACTCGAGAAAAGCGTTAAGTGAGTGCTCTCTTGGTCCGGACGCTGGAATAGGGTTTGGTGGAATAACCTCCCCTTTGTCAGCTCTTGTTTTGGATTTGATTTTAGGGTGTGGTGTTGTGTAATTGGGGAGAAAGAACCTTTCTACCGATGCACCTGGTAGTAGGTCCCTTCTCTGTTGAGTTTGGTGTGTAGGAGATTTTAGTATATCTAATAAGTATCCAAGTGTTTTCGTGAGGCCACTTTGTGAGGCCCTCTCCTTTGGACTAGATGTTATGGATTTTTGGGATGCAACCCTGGACTCTGTGATCCTTTGTTGGAGTTTTTCTGAGCCGCTAATGGTTGACAAGTTTAATGTGGAAGGAGGTTCATCGGTTTTGGGACTGTGGAGGAGGTAGCTAAGATCTGCACCTCTATCTTCATATACGATGACCTTATGGTGTTGGGAGGCATGCACACATCCTAGTTGGTCTAGGACCGTGCCCCTCTCGTACTCGACTACCATTGCGTCTACACTGAGTCTTCTTGGTGTTTGGATCTCTTGGTTGGTGTTGTGTTCCCCTATTTTGGTTAGCACTGCACAGGCCTGAGTGAAGGGTGACAAGTTGTTCCATTCGAATAGTGCTACGGTTTTATTACGCGCACGCACTAATCGGCAGTTGCAACCCGCCAGTTTCATCTCTGGTAACGCTAGGTAATGTTTGCGCTTCATGCTTTTTTTGTTAGTACTACCATTTAGGAGATATCCGAGTCCTGGTGATAGGGCTATGAATTTCCTCTCTCCGACGATGCAGAAACTGAGTCCCAGTTTCTCGGAGTTATCATCCATAAAGAAGGCCACACTACGTACCCCCAGTCCTGGAGAGCTTTGTTCTGCCATTCTCAGGAATTATTGGATGCTTATGGTATTTATGTGTGGTTCTGTACTGATTGATGATGGTGTTGGTGTAATAATTGAGTCCACTGTTGTTTGGTTTAATTGCGAGCTTAGGGTAGAATTCCTAGCTGAAACTCTTTGAAATATTTTGTTGATAAAGTCCAGGAAGGGTTGTCGCTTGTTCACGTCATCCATAAAATTATTCATTTCCGAAATGACCAAGCGAGTATCCAACCTGGTCTCTAAGTTGAACCGGTGTGTTTGGAAGCGTGGACATTCTGTTATTATATGTTCCACTGTCTCCCTGACGTTAGGGTCGCATTCGCAACCAGGAGTATCTATTAGGTGGAATCTGTATAGATAATCGGCTATGCCCCCGTGTCCCGTTAGAGCTTGGACTTGGTAAGGTGTTAGGTGTGTCTTCCTGACTAGGCGGTACGCCTTTTCTACGTCTGGAAGAAAGCTCCTTGTCAACTTACCTGTGTTCGATGTAGTGTACTTGTCATGCCACTTGAGGACAGATTCCCTACGGATGGTTTTTTAACGTAAGATAGGGGTACTTTGTTGTAATCGAGATTCCCCTGCCGTCTTCGCAAGCTCATCTGCTCGCTCATTACCGGCAGTTCCGACATGGGCTCTCAACCACAACAGCCGTATTTCTCTATTTTCCGCTCTGATCTTTCCAATATTTTCCCTCACGCTTTTAACTAAGGGGTGACCGAGTTTTGGTTGTTTTAGCAAGTCGAGTGATGATCTTAAGTCACTGAGTATGTTTATGATTGGTTCCTTGCTAATTTTGGCCATCTCTGTCACCCTGTATAAAGCGTAAAGTTCCGATTGGAATACAGTGCATGATTGATGTAAACTGTAGGACGAGAACGTCACTTCCTTACCTTCCTCCCACCAGGTTACAGCAGCACCGACTTTATTGTCTATTTTGCTGCCGTCTGTGTAGATTTGTGGTCCCTGGATCTCATTTATGTTGGAAGTATTTGTTGTGATGTTCTCTAGGAGCTCGTAATTGACCTCCACTGAGGTAGAGGGGTGAGGTAAGTTGTAATGATTCACCTTACGTTCTAGCTCCTGTCCCGGTGGTAAGTAGTCTTGAGAGATACCCTTTTTAGCCCTGTACAAGTTAGCCACTTCCTGGATTCTTAAGTCCAGAGGTAGTATTCCTGACAAGGCTAGCGCTGATGTTAGAGAGACAGTCCGGTAGGCTATGCAAATTTTTTGTGCAAAACCCCGTTGGAGAGTGTTTAATTGTTTTTTAATTATGTGCAGGACGAAGACTAATTTTTAATAGTTAAGTGTATCATGTTACTAGTAAATAGTTATCAGTTTGTAAATGTTCTTATGTTGTAATGTTAATAAATAAAGATAGAACGTTCCCTTAGAAATAAGCTTACACATATAAGCTGTATAGAACTATAATCTATAATTTGAGTATATACTTTGTTATGTATCATGTGTTAGCCTAATGTGCAATATTATGTGAATTTGTTATGTGTAAATGTGTAAAATCTCATATTTGTTATAATTATGTGAATTGTTGTGTTAATTTATATCGTTCGGAATTGTAATAGTTTGTCATGAGTCTATATACTAGAGTATTTATGTACCAGAGATTATATAATGATTGATTAGTTAGAACAATATTGTCAAAACCTAGTATATATACTGATTTAAGCATGATGTCGGGTGCGAGGTCCGCCGAACTTAGGTGCCTCCCACAAATTCGGTGCGGAGTTACACCTCGCGGCCCCGAACTCCCCGCATGACCGAGCTACCGACCCGCAAGTCGCTACAGCGACACCCCGCAGCGCGCGCTCCCATTGGCCGAGCGCGCCTGTGACGATCGCGGACCCGACCCTAGGGATTAGCCCAAAATTGGGAATATAGATCGGCACCCTGGGTCGGGCAAATCAGTTCGGTTCCGGCCTACAGTGAAGAAAACATCAAGAAGTCAGCAAGCCAGCAAGTAGTCAGCAAGTCAGCAAGTAGTCAGCAAGTCAGCAAGTATTAAAGAGAACAAGCAGAATCGCTGCCGGGAGACCCCAGTACGCCACTCTGCAGCTACATCACGACGGTGCCGCAGTTACGTGTCGTAATTACGCCGCAATTACGTCACTTGTAAAACGTACTTCTCAGTGCGAATAAAGTTTCTACTTTCTAATCACTGGTATTAGTTACCACGCAGCCAGCACCCCCGAACATATTCTACAATTGAACGAGGCTGTTCGAAGGCGGTCTCGTTCATTCTGGTCCTTCAGTTCGCCGGATTTGCGTGGAAATATGCCAGTGACTAGATCGGTGGGAAGGCACACCGCCTCGGCCTCGGCCTCGGTGTCTGCCACGGTGACATCCGCCACT
The DNA here is from genome assembly GCA_009982885.2 of Hyles vespertilio. NCBI lineage: Eukaryota > Metazoa > Arthropoda > Insecta > Lepidoptera > Sphingidae > Hyles > Hyles vespertilio. The sequence goes on along the minus strand of CM042806.1, from coordinate 1,688 downwards.
GCCACGACAGACGAGACGGGTGCGTCATGCACTACGACGACTGTCACCGGCACCGGCACCGATGCTACCACCACGTTAAACTTAGAACAAACCCTCCACCAACCCATGGCCTAACCAATCTTTCGATTATATAGGCCCAATCGCGGGAGACGCACGCGGAACCTGCTTTCTGCGCTGCAGTGTGCACACTCTGCCGCGTGCGTGACCTTACTCCCTACAAATTGTTTATCTCTTCGTCCTTTGTCCCTAATATTCATTTCTCCCCGTTCTGGGGCATGTACAATACTGCACGGTTGCACCGTCCGGTGCCAGGCCGCTCAAGGAACCGTGCGCGCCTTGAACCATTTGTGCGCGAACTCGCGCAGCCGCCCATAGTTAGCCTTCGTGCTCACGAGATCGGGATACTAGGCCGGGCCATGCGTCTCCATCTCGAGACCATCTATCATTCTCCAGCGGATGTCGTCGTATAGAGGACAGTGCCACAAAACATGGTTCCTGTCCTCGTCGCCCTGTCCACATGCACACACACTCTCATCCCGTAACCGCATGTCGCATAGGCGCTTATTAAAGCACCCATGCCCGGTGAGTATCTGGGAAGTCTCATGATCTGGTACGACCCAGCGCATACTGAGTCTCCCAGACACGTCGGGGAAAAACATTCGGAGCTCCTGACCCTTCGTCTCCTTCTCCCACCGATCCTGCCAAATACGCTTAAGCGAATCCCAAAGTTCGCGTTTTAGCCTGCTCATCTCTGGCCGGGACGCGGTTCTGCGTGCGACCTCAGTGCTACCAGCACGGTATACCTCAAGGTCCGCCGGGAGAACTCCTGCCAACACCGGGAGAGCGGCAGTGCTGACCGACCGATAGGCCTTGGTCAGAAGCACTAGTGCAGGCCGCTGCCCCCGGAGTAGCGTGTTCCGGATCATCTGCACCTCAACGCGCTCGTACCAGCATCCCGCAGCATACGCAAAGGTGGCAACAAACGTGCCCTGGTAAAGGATACGCAGACCGGGGTATCGGATGCCCCAGGAAGACGCCGACACACGCGACATCTTCCCGAAGCACCTGGCTGCACGCTCTACAATCCCCCTCGCATGCCGCGAGAACAGGAGACCCCTGTCAAGCACCACGCCGAGAACAGTTGCCGAGTCAACTGTACGGATCGAGTCGCCGTCGAGCCGAATGACCGGAGGCCGCTGGAACCTACCCCTGATAGTCATCGTAGACGACTTGGCAGGGGAGAATCCCAAGCGGTTCCGGCCACCCCAGGCAGAGACTGTACTGAGTACCTCCGAGGCCTTGGCCTCAATCTCTGCTCTCGACTGCGCCTCAATCAAAATAGTGACGTCGTCCGCATAGGCTACCATGCGTACTCCCTCAGGCAGTGGTGATCGCAGCAGATCATCCAGCAGGACGTTCCACAGCGTAGGTCCAAGCACTGATCCTTGTGGACACCCCATGGTGGACTCCTTCCACAGCACCCGCAGCCCAGCACCCACGAAAAGGCCAACTCGGCGACGGGAGAAGTAGTCCGCCAGCATCCTATAGATGTTAGGCGGGCAGCCTCCTCTCTTCACCTTGACCATGATCATAGGCCACCAAGCGTTGTCAAAGGCACCAGAGATGTCCAGAAAGATTGCCTGAACATAACGCGCTCGTGGACTCCATAGCCAGTCCGTAAACACGAC
>CM042805.1:24526937-24553817 GCA_009982885.2 Hyles vespertilio | reverse complement strand
GTTTTTCGGCAAGGGTGCCAGGACCGTCGGTGTTGGGCAGCAGGCGCCCCAGTGCTCCCGCCGCCTTCACCAGTTTCGGCGACACTTCTCGCAGATGTCGCGCGAAACCACATCGCCTGTCGAGGATGAGGCCACGATACTTCATGCTCGAGCCGACGGGACCCGCACGCCGTCCACTGTGAGGTTGGCCTCTGGTGGGGGCCCACACCGAGTTCCGTGGAAACACACGGCCTCGTCGTGTTTCGGGGCACCAAGTGAGCCCAGTCGCCCGGGACTCCTGCCGAACCACCAGTCCCGTACCAACCGAGCTCGCAGGCGGCTCTCCTGAAGTCCCTGGCCGTCGCTGTGCACCAGTGTGTCGTCCTCATAGCAACGACGCGACGCACCCGAAGGTTGGTACCACCACGGAGCACCCCATCGTACCCGTATTCCACAGGATCGACCACCAGAAACCGATCCCTTGGAACACCGCACGTCCCGCTCTTCTGTGCCACCCTTTGGCGCCCGTATACCCACGCACCTGTCAGAGAGGTACGCGTGTCACCATGCGCCGGAGAATTAGGGCGGCCCTCGGGTACCGCAGTGCTTCAAACAATGCAGGCCAGGGCATGGTAATTTTTGAAGGCGTTTGGCGAGTCGAGCAGACACCGCCACACGAACTGTGCCCCGGGACAACCGCTATTCTACCCGACTATTGCCGTTGCCCCTCAATCGGCTTGTATCTGGGGGGGGTAGCCGGCCCTGTCTGACCCCGAAACTGCATCCCGCCACAGTCCGGGCCCCGGGCCCTCCAAGTGCTCGACGAGGCGCGCGTGACATACCTCAAAAAGCTTCAACACCTCGTCGATCACACGATGGGCCGGTAGGCTGAATGGGCGACTCTGCGGGTCGCCCCTCTTTCCGACTGCAGGACAAGCTTGCCCGTCTTCCATCGCGACGGAAGATGCCCGCTTTCCAGGGCACGCGGCAAAAGGCCGCGAGCCTCGTAACCCAGCTATCGACGGCTAGCACCCAGACACGACCGGCCGCACCCCGTCGAGCCCCGGGCCGATTTTTGCCCCGCAAGCCGAACACTACTGCCGCCCTCCAATTCTGCCGGCGAAACTCCGGGATAATCCTTCCGAAACCGATGACGACGATGGCGCCGATGACTGGCTCCATCGTGGAGGAGTGAAACTCCTCGGTGGCCGGGACAAGGCCGCGGAACGGACGTCCCACAGATCGGTCCGGAGACATCTTTATCAGCGGGGGGCCCACGGACGGAGTTTTTTGCACGCCAATGCGATAACGACGGCCCCCATTGGATCTCTGTCGAGAGTTCTCCGGAACTCATCATTCGGCACCGCGAGCTTTGCTCGTGCGAAATGCCACCCCGCAGCGTCTCTCTCGCCTCTCTGTGGCGGTCGAGGAAGTAGCCGCCTCTTGTTGTCGTCGGCCGGGTCTACGGTTCCGACGACGACGGTGCCTGGCGAGTCCGGCGGCGCGCGACTTTTTTTTGGCCCCCAAATAAGAAGCCGCACGCAGCTCAGTGACTCGGGCCGACCACCAGTACAAACCCTGGCGCTTCGCTGGGAGGCGAGGGTGACCCCGGTATGGCCCGCGGTCGCGACGCGCGACAATCGGCCACCCCGAACCATATCCGATTCCGCCTCTTGCTCGACCCCCGCACCGGCCCGTCCCGGTACGGGGATCCACGCCTGAATTACGCGGCCTCCTTCAACCCTCCACATCGCGGCGTTTTTAACGGGCCCATCGCGGCCGCCCATGAAACCGGACAGTCGGACTACCACCGAACTTGACGGGGACCTGGGAGGTCTGTACTGCTGTACCGTATATATACATGTCGGACAGCGACTCCTCCTCGACCCTGACCCCCAGTCTTGAACACGGCGGCCAAGGTCCGGGGTTGCGGAACGTCACACATCCACGCACCGAAACAGCCGTTTTGGAGCTGGTTTGTGCCGCACGCACGTGTTTTTACCGACCCCCGATTCAGGACGACCAGCCCCATGGAGATCGCCATTCCTCCAGGCCTCGCCCCGCGCATCGGTCCCCGACGAACCCCAGGCCAAGGATTTGCGTTGTAAGTCGCCCGGCTACAAGCACCGGGCGAGGCGTGACTTTCTTAGCACCACCAGGGCCGCCAGAAGGACGAGAACGTTTTCAAAAGATCCGCCAGGCCCTGTTAGGAGAGAAATACACACCACTACCCAAATCCCTCCACAAAACTGCCACACATCCTTGCCCTTCGCTACTTTTTCGAAGGGCGGGGAGCCTGCCGGCAGCGCCCCTGTGGCGATGGCCAACCGAGCCTCCAGGTCCCCGGCCCACTCATCAGTGTCGGGACAGAGTGTGCTCGGAGACGACAGCCACGTGGATTGACCATCTGCCTGGTGGCCAGGGATTGGACGAGCAAATGCCCTGTGGCTCCCTGGCCGTGTTACTGTTCGCGCTGGAGGAAGTTTAGCGCGCCATTTATGGAGCTGGGCGAGCTCCATTCATCTCTGGGCGGGCCGGTTGCTCGGCACCGCGCACAGCACGGCGCCCACGACGCGCTGAACGGGCGGGCTCTTGGGACCCAGATGCAGCGCAGGCCTTACCGCCCACCCGTTGTGGTCCCGCGGGTTTCGGCCTCCCACAAATCGTGCATGCGGATCCGCGGAGCACGCCGAGCCTTGTTTCCGTTTTACCCTCGCAGCGGTAGCAGAGCCGCTACGGTCGCACTCGCCGTTGGCATTTGGACCCGCACATCGCCCTTTGTAACAGGCATCGGTAACAACAACGCATGGGCCGGGGCTCGAGCAGCCGTCTGCCGCCGCCACCCAACCCACGAGGAGGCGCGTCCGCCTTTACAACCTTCTCCGCCGCCGTCGCTGGACATCGAGGCCCATACAGCACCCAGCCCGAGCGCTCGTCCCCGGATCTCCCCGACCTTGATGTCCTACCGGGTAGCACTCGCCAAGACGCGACGGCCGCTGCGACTAGTGCCTTCGGGGCTGGACTGAAACGTCCATCCCCAAGACCTGGCAGCTCCGCATGTCTCACAGTCCGAGAGACGCGAACGGTCTCCTCCGACCACGAAGGACTTCCCCATTTTGGCGATGAGGTAGTCAGAGCCCTTCGCTCCGACTCGGCCCGGCCCTCAAGAGAAATCCCGGTGGCTATGCGCCTAGACTTCAGCCGGCTTGTTATCGAGGCTGGCCAGGTCCACCTTCTTCGGACCTCACGCGGACTTCTGCATAGGTAACTCCCACGCTTCAAACTACGCCCTCCGGCGTCACCGTGAGAGTCCGCGGCTTTGCGCGGGAGGCTGACGCTGGGGCGCAGCCCTGCCATGGTTCTGTGCTGCTTTGAGCCACCCGGGACTTCTTCTTTCCCCTTCTGTCTACACGGTCCACGGAGCCTCTGCGGACGTGGCGGGCTGGGGAGGCGGACGCGATACTTGCGAACGGCTGTCTGAGCGGGCCCGTTTACGGTTCCCCCTATTTCGCTTTCGCGATTCCCGCGGGGCCACTATCGGCGGCCATTGGTGCGACTGCTGCTGGCCGGGCTTCTGCAGCAGGCCTGCTGGCAGCTGCCGTGGCAACCCTACTACCGCCCGCCCCTAGTGCGGGCCACGATGCATCTAGCCTCCCTGGTGGCAAGGCGCTGGGGCTGAGAGTCTGCCTGAGCTCTCTTACGAATCCGTCGCCCAGTGGAGGCCTGAGGATAGGCCTCTGGAGGCAGCCGCATGGCGAAAGCCTCCAGTTTGGCATCCACTTTCGCCATGTGTATTTGTAGTTCCTTCGTTGATCCACCTCGAGGACACCCTCGATTCAGATGTTGGTCGATCCATCGTGCTCAGCTTTGCCATGAGGCTCTCCAGGATCTTCCCTTGCGGCAGTAAGCGCCGCCTCCAGCGCTGACACTTTCTCCCGGAGTGTAGCCTTCTCGGCCTCCATCCGCGTTAGCTCCGCGGAGGCCGGGTTCCTCGCCACTCAAGCACCTCAGTCCACGCCTGTCTTTCAGCTCCTTAATGTAAGTGCCCTTTAAAATTGTGGGCCGTACGAGCAACGTGGTTGAGTCGCTCCGCCATTCGAGACAGAGCCTCTCTACCGAGTAGCCGGGGCCCGCTTCCCTTGGAGCTGGCTTCGACCAGGGGTGCGCTTTCCTTGGCCCTTCTTAGCTCCCTCAATCGCCTCCATCATTTCGACTTCGGCGACACGCTCCTCGTTAAGAGCCGCCTCATCGCCCTTGCGCCCTGGCCAAGAGCGTCGTCCTCTGCGTCCTGACTCCACACTGGGGCCCGGAGGTCCTGCGTTTCTCTGTTTTTTTGTGGCAGCTCGGGAGTCCGGTCCCTCTACCGTGCTACCACTGCCGTCGCTAGCCATTGGCCGCTTTTCAGCAGGGCGAAGTGCCCGCTGCCCTTGTGCGGCTTTCTTCACCTGCGAAGAGTCGCTGCTCATCCCGGACCTCCCGAGTCAAAAGTCGCTGGATGGCGCGTTCCTCTCCGCAGGTTGTTTTCTTCGACGAACTTGCTCGACTGGACACTCGAGAGTTGTCCGAATCGGGCAGTCCTTTCGACTACACGGCACAGTCAATAGATTTATTTGAGTTTTTATTTTGTGAAATATCCATTTTTGTTCCCACGAGTATGGGGGAAAAAGAAGGTCCGCCCAGGCAGTGCCCCCTGTACCTGGGTAGCCTAGCTAACCCGCCAGAGGGTTCGGCCGTACTCTGGCGGGGGTCGCACTACAGACTGAACTGCCCATCAGCCATGCATCCCTCGCGGTGCGCCGCCCGCTTGGGATTCGGGGTACTTTTTATAGAGGCAATCCTCCCTCGCGGTCCGGGCGGTTAAGCCAAGACCCTCGGTCCGGCAGGAGTGCGAGACATGACCACAAACCTCACAACCGGATTACGATATGCGACGGCCCCCGTGAGAGGACACTCCCACAGCCCGCCCGGCGGCGGGGTAAGCGCACACCGGGCCCGCCGATGCCTCCGGGACAGAACCGGAGGTAGGCCCTGAGATGGGCCCCACCTAAAAACGACAGATGGAGGCAGGCCGCCACAAAAGACAGCGACCGCCAATCCCCCTGCCCTCCCCGTCGGATATCGCCGTCGGCCATAGTAGTTGCAGAGCTGCAACTACGATTGACCCACGTTGCCCAGGATGCACCACGTGGAGGTTTCCGACTCGCACCCCAACCTAACCTAACCTAACCTAACCTAACCTAACCTAACCTAACCTAACCTAACCTAACCTAACTCTCATATTTGTTGTTAATTTAATTATTTTTGCGTGTTCCCATATGACCGACTTCTTTATGCAAACGTTAATTTCATCCGCCGGCGTTGATTTCGGAATGAAGGTAGCGTTTGACGAAATCGCCTGATAATATTAACAATACCACTCCCATTATATTCGTGTTTGTCACGTAAATCTTGAAGTGTTCTATTGAGTGCTTCTAGTGATTTTTTATGGGCCATTGTGCTTTCATCCCATATTTATGGCTTTGCACGGTTTCAATATTTGTCCACGTGCTGATGATTTTGTGATGTCACATACCGGGAATTCATAGTCAGCTAAATTTAATGGTAATTTTAAAACCAGAATGCCTGTTCGTCCACCCTCCATAAGTGTTGCCGCTATCCCAGATGAGGCTAGGGCGAGAACGATTTCTTTATTTGCACGGATTTCAGCCAAAATTAAATTTATCAAAAATGTTTTCCCGGTGCCGCCAGGTGCGTCTAAAAATATTACGCCACGAATGTTGTGAAGTAATAAACGTAGATAGAACATTCAGCGTTTTTTGGATGCACTGTGTAGACTCGTCCTATTATGTTACTCTTAAACACTCCATCATGTCCTTCTACTGGCATTCCACGTTTCCGGGGATTAAATTGTTTACTTGTTGTATTCCATGTATAATAGCTGGGTACTTCTGAGTAAAATAAAGTCTTAGCAAATGGGTCATTCTGACATAGTTCAAAAAATGCTGTTAAAGTTGTTCGTGTTGGTGGTTCCGTCGCAACTTTTTGTGCCGTTTCTGTAGTGAAAAATACACGTTGTCCATTTTCTAGGTGGACGGACAAATGAAGAACCGATGGATCTCGATCGTGTATTGGAAAACTCAAAATTCGCCAAACCGCTTCATTGGTATTAATGTAACGACCCATTTGATACTTGTACTATTTCATCTTGTGGGTTTTCTTTGGTATCGTAAAGACAGCCATATCACTGCCTTTATTAATATATTTGCATACATATTTTATCGATTTAACAGAACTACAGTATTCAACTTGATATGGGCATTAAACATTTTAGATAGAAGTGGATTATCTGGTACTACCCATTGATTGTTAACTTGAATTTCTTCATTACCTCGTATTTTTATTTTAGCAGTAAAATCCACCCTGTTCTGGTGATCGACGTCTATATTTAGGATATCCATCTTCGCCTGTAACTGTTTCGTTCAAAAATGGCTTTGATAACGTTTCGTACATTTTCTCATCTTTCATGCATGGAGAATTCCTATTTAGTTCACCACACGGCCATGAACCATGTTTTTTACGATTATACTATAAAGATCAGGATCTTCTTCCGGTTTTGGAAATTCAGCTTTGATGATATCGGTCTATTTGATTGGTCGAATTTTATTTTGAAGCCAAATTAAGTTGTGAGAATGTGGCAGTCCTCGTTTCTGCCTTTCAATTGAATACATCCAGCAGATAACAACACCAAATATTGATTTTTCACGAAGGCTTTAATAAAGTTAATTTGTTTTTTGACGAAAAACTCGGGCAATAATATCATGACGATCGCTGGCCGTCTGTCCATATTGTAATTCTTCTTTGATTTCCACCCATGAAGGATTACATGTAAATGTTATAAAATAATCTGGTCTGCCGTGTTTTCTGACATAAGTTATCGCATCATGAGCATATTCTTGCATGTGACGTGGACTTCCAGTAAATGTCGATGGCAAGATGACCAATTTTCCCATGTTATCAACGTTTCCATCATTTATCATTGCATCTCTCAAATGAATGTATTCATCCGAACGCAATTTTCGTTGATTATAGCGAATATATTCTAATCTTTCCGTCTCAATTTTGGCATACATGTCTACAATAAACTGCTGAAGTAACTGTCGACAATTTAAAATATGGTTATTTCTAGTCATCATTCGATAAGCATAAAATTGCATAGCTGATACTTTTTTGTTAGTTTCGACACCTGTAGTTGGATCAACTTGTTGAATATTAAAGTGATAACCATCCTCACCTTACCAAAAAATTAGCGGATACTGTAGCGCATCATAACTACGATGTGTTTCAGCAATACGTTGCAGTTTATCACTTCGGCGTTGAATAATAATATCACGACGACTAAATTCATTATCAACAACTACTACAGCAATTTCGTTCGTTTGAGGTGCATTAAACCTTCGTTCGTGTTGACCGGCTGGTCTTTTATCTGCTCGAATGACGATCTTATAATTATCTGCAGCCATTTGGTCTAGGGAAGTCTTGAACACAAATTTAATTAGTTGATTATGATTATGAAGAAGACATTGTAACTTTTGAATAATATCTCGGTTTAGTCCCTGAAAATGAGAGGAACGTTGATCTGCTTCAAGTTCTTCGTTACCAACAAAGTATATTTGTAGAAATTTGAGTTTCATTGGACATCGGCAGAAGTGAGCCTATTCGGTGGAAAATTTGACCTTGAACCTTGAAAATGGGTTAAAATTTTCTTCATGGCATATCAATGATGCTCCAAATGAAGTCATTTGAAAACAACAGTTGTATCGACGTATATTTTGTAGAAAATGATTGGAATCTGGTGTGTTGTTAGTCATATATGTGAGTAATGGTGGTGGTGGTACATCTAATGCTGGTAAATTGACTTTACCACTCGCGCAGCGTACCAGCAGTTTCGCCTTTAAATTTCCGGGCATGACAATACTCGCATATCGTATCCATTTTTCCGATGACGACATCTGAATGTTCACTGTATTGTATTTTGCAATCATAATGGAAAGCCTGAAGTTCTAGACTCTTAATCTTAGATGTAGCAGCTCGTTGTTGACGTAGAGTGGCCATTTTGTCTTACTTTTGCTCTTTTCCACTTCACGTTGAACAACAGACTGACGATTTCGGATTGATCTTACTCGTAATCGCGTTTCATCGTTAGTGCATGCTCTTTCTTCTTCAGTCTGATTTCCTCTAATTCTGTTCACCCCTTCACGAATATTCGAAAGCCGTTGCTCTCTTTGTTCTTCTGTTTCATTTTGTCGTGCTGCTTTCTTTTTTTTGAAACCGCTAGAGGTTTCGTAAATATTTTTTTACGTTTTTGGCATTGTGCATGTGCAATGAAAAAAAGTTATACATAACAATCAGTCTCTCGACTGAAAAACACGATAGAACTGACGAAAAGTCACTGGAGTTCGCTTATATACTGTCAAAGATCGAAATTTCTAGAGCCAGAACACTCTAGAATATTCAAATAGTTCGGTCGTTTCCACTTGTCGAAATTACTTGAAATAGATCAATCACTGTTCACTCGTACTCTTATCGATCTTTACTCGACTGAAAACACGATAGAACTGACGAAAAGTCACTGGAGTTTGCTTTATATACTGTCAAAGATCGAAATTTCTAGAGTCAGAACACTCTAGAATATTCAAAATGTTCGGTTCTAGGCTTTTTAGAAGTTTCGAGATCATTCCAGAAAATTTTAGAACGATCTAGCACATTCCGGATGGATTTCAACGGTTCTAGGCTTTTTGGAAGTTTCGAGATCATTCCAGAAAATTTTAGAACGATCTAGAATATTCCGGATCGATTTCAACGGTTCTAGGCTTTTTGAGAGTTTCGAGATCATTCCAGAAAATTTTAGAACGATCTAGAACATTCCGGATCGATTTCAACGGTTCTAGACTTTTTGGAAGTTTCGAGATCATTCCAGAAAATTTTAGAACGTTCTAGAACATTCTAGATTGATTATATCAGTTGCACACATTCTGGAGCTTTCTAGATCACTCCAGAAATTTTCAGAACTTCCCCTAAGTTCACATAAGTTAGAGAAGGACAGATATATATTTTTTTTACATTTTCGCCACCCACAACCACCCCACTTCCACCCACCCCGACCAAACTCCCTTATTCACACCTGGAGACCAAGGGGTATATTCACCACCCCAACGGGGAATTGATCGGAGTTGTGGATGATAGAGAAAACCGTGGATTTACGTACTAACATTAGCATTTATATATATATTAGATTAGATATTAGATATATTAGATATTAGATTATCCGATGATGAATTGTTAGAATACCGCTTGCTGACATTTTTAGTAGAAGATTGAGAGAACACTGGATTCTCAGTCATATGTTTTATAGGCTCAAGAGCAATAAATTTGGTCTCGACGAATGATAAAAATTCTTCCAGGGTTGGCAACTCTCTAGGTGATTTACGAGCTTCCTTGTAATCGCTATACGTGGTAGGGTCTAACATCTTGCATAGTAAGTGAACTAAGAGTGGATCCCACGAATTTGTATCCACTCCAAGATTATGTATAGCATGAATACATTCCGTAGTTGTATCATATAGTTTCTTCAACTCGAAAGAAGACTGCTTGTGTATGATGGGTTGGTTTAATAGAATTTCTATTTGATTAGTAAACAATACTTGCGGGTTATTGTACCGATGAGCAAGAATCTCCCATGCGGCATCGTAATTATCCGCTGAAATGTGTAAATGCTGTATGAGGCGTTCAGGTTCTCCTCTGACCTTACCTTTTAGGTGCTGCATTTTCTGCGCCTTGCTGATAGAATTATTTGTATGAATGGCTTTTGAGTAGATATCATAGAACGTTGGCCATTGACTATATTTACCACTAAAAGTAGGTATATCTATTTGAGGCGTAGCTTGTTGTACATGGATAACCGAAGACAATTTTTTATTTAATACCCTTTTAATAGTTCTATATGATGTTTCATAAGCAGTGAATTCATCTTCGTATGATACATCACCTCCTTGCACTATATGATCTATTTGCATGTGTAGACTGTGTTTAAATCTTGTTCTTCATCCATTCCAACTGGTTTTATGCGAAAAAGTGGTGATTAAACTTAAAAACTTTAAACGGTCATAACTTCAAAACGGATAGGTATTTTCCAAATATTATTTTTTTATTATGATATTAATATTATACCCTTGTATCCAACTGAGCAAGTGCGCCATTTATTTGCGCTCCCTGTATAGAAAAGCGGAGAAAACGTAACAGAGCAAGTAACGCAAAATATAAATATTATATTAGACGAGAAATTCAAGACTTTGGAAGAAAAATATGCAAACCTTAAGGACAAAGTGGATAATCAGGAAAAAAGACTATATTTCCTCGAAAAACAGGCGAGACAAAAAAATATAGTTTTATTCGGTCTGAAGGAAACTGAATCATCGTACTCTAACTTAGAAAATATTATCATAAATTTCATAAATGAACACTTCTCTATAAAGATAGGCCAAAGAGACATACAGGAGGCTAAACGAATTGGAAAAAAAGGGGAAAGGCCAAGACCAATAATTATCACTGTTTTAACACTTGGTATAAAAATAGCCAATTTAAACAGAAGAAAGTGCTTGAGGATACCCCCTATTACATAAAAGAAGACTATCCTGAGCATGTTCTAAATAAAAGGAAGGAGCTACAAGAGCAAGTGCGAATTGAAAAAGAGAAAGAAAACTCTGTTAGAATAAAATACGATAAAATAGTAATTATGAAGAACTCAAATACATCAAGTCATAAAAGAATGCTTTGTAACTCCCCTGAAAGTATTACCACAAGCACAAACCCCAGCGATGAACAGAAAACGCATATCAACAAGAAAAATAAAACAGGGACTTCCATACAGAGGTCATCCAGTCTATCGGAGGGGCGAATAAAACCGGGCATATTAAACTTCTTCCATACGCCACAAACTAACATATCGAAAATCAGGAAAACAAAACTAATAACATATAACAATTAAAGTCCCCCTCTCACGCGCAAAACTACATTGGAAATAGGCCAAAAACGAAACATCTTCCAAGCCGGCTGGTCAGCGTGGACGAATATGACCACAACCCTCCAAAGATATTACAAAATGATCATGGAAAAACAGCAAAAGAAATAATATAGAACTCTACATATTAATCTACAATGTAAGAACTCTGCTACTTCACGAACGATTAATAGAACTGGAAAAAGCATTAACACATATAAAATACGACATAACAGGTATTTCAGAAGTTCGGCGCCTCGGAAATAACATAAAAGAATACAAAGAATTCATTCTCTGTAGTACAGGTCAAACGCAGGGTAAATATGGAGTTGGTTTCATAATAAAAAATATCTGAAACAATATGTGGATGTTACATCGGGATCTCGGAACGCGTAGCTCTACTAAATCTGAACATGCCAGGAAAGAAATTCACCGTCATACAAGTATACGCCCCAACAGAAGCGGCAGACGAAGAACAAGTAAATAGTTTCTATGATACCGTCTACGAGGCTATGGATAAAGCATACAAAGATCTTATTTTGATGGGCGATTTCAATGCTAAAATTGGTAAACCACAAAAAGACGAATACCTGGTAATGAAACAGTATGGATATGGAACAAGAAACGCACGAGGTCAGAGACTTATAGACTTTGCGATGGAAAACAAGCTAGCTATTATTAACACCTTTTATAAGAAAAGAGATAAAGAAAATGGACATGGCAGTGTCCGAATGGTCATAAAAATGAAATAGATTTCATGCTGTCAAATCAAATCAAATCAAATCAAAATATTCTTTATTCAAATAGTCTTTCACAAGATCTTTTGAATCGTCCTTTTCTGCTACCACCGCTTCGGAACGTGTTGTGGCTGTGAAGAAGAAGCGGCGCAAGAAACTCCCTCAGCAACACGAACTGTCTTCTTTTTTTCTGTCTTTTTCTTTTTTTTTTTTTTTATATCGCCATTTACAGTTAAATGATTCATGTCACAAGTTACAATAATGTCAGTTTGATTCAGAACATGATAAATTTATTCCCAAGCAGTTTTATCTTCCACATAATCTGAAATTCTATAGTATGCCTTTTTACACAGCTTAGCTTTTATTACTTTTTAAACTTATTAATTGGAAGTTCTCTTAAACTGTTGGGAAGCTTGTTAAAGAAGCGTACACTTTGACCCATAAAAGAATTATTTATCTTGTGGAGACGAGTAACGTGTGAGGCAAGATTATGTTTGTTCCTAGTGTTCTTACTATGCATGTCACAATTACGCTTAAATTGAGTTATATTTTTACGAACATATAATAAATTTTCATAAATATATTGAGATGCAACAGTAAGAATATCTACTTCTTTAAACTTTTCTCTCAATGAAACTCTTGGACCAAGTTGATAAATGGCCCTAACAGCTCTTTTTTGTAAAATAAAAATACTATTTATATCCGCAGCATTTCCCCAGAGAAGAATGCCATAAGACAGTATACTATGAAAATAGCTGAAGTAGACAATTCTTGCCGCTGCCTCATCCGTTAAACGCCTAATGGTTTTAACTGCATATGCCGCTGAACTTAATCTACCAGATAGTTTATTGATATGCGGCCCCCACTGGAGATTAGCGTCGACCGTAATGCCCAGAAACGTAGTAGACGCAACAGGATCCAATTCTTCACCGTTAATTTGTACAGTGGTAGATAATTGCCTAACATTGGGCAGTGTGAATTTAATACATTTAGTTTTCTTAGCATTAAGTAATAAATTATTAATATTAAACCAATGTACAACTTCACGAAGGGCACTGTTTACTTCATCAAAATCTAATTGTTGTCTTTTAATTTTAAATGTCAAAGATGTATCATCCGCAAACAACACAACTTCGTGATTATTCCCGACGTGATAGGGTAAGTCATTTATGTAGACCAGGAATAGAAAAGGTCCCAGAATTGAACCCTGCGGTACTCCCATAGTGACCGCAGATCGTCCAGAAAGTTTTCCATTAATATCAACCTTCTGTACCCTATTGCTCAAATAGGAGGACAAAAGATTGAGAGCTCGGTTCCTGATACCATAGTGGCGTAATTTCCTGACCAGAGTGTCGTGCTCTACGCAGTCAAAGGCTTTAGATAAGTCACAGAATACACCAAGTGCATCCTGCGACTCTTCCCAAGCGTCATAGATTTGTTTTAGGAGAGATATTCCCGCGTCAATTGTTGATCGACCCCTCGTAAATCCGAACTGTTTCTGGTGTAGCAAGTTATTGGTGTTGAAATGTGTTAATAATTGAGTAAGAATTATTTTCTCAAATAACTTGCTAAGCGTTGGTAAAATTGAAACAGGTCGGAAATTGGTCGGATCCGAGCTGTCACCGGACTTAAAAAGAGGCACCACCTTGCTTTGTTTCATCAGGTCAGGAAAAACACCAGATACCACACAGCGGTTGAATATCTCTGCTAAGTGGGGTGCTATATGCTCAATGATTAAAGATATATTAATTACAGAAATTCCCCACAAGTCTGCGGTCTTTTTTAAACTAATTTCTTTAAATGATTTTAATATATGCTGCGGCCCATTTGCGAGAACTCAAACGCCACGTTACATTTAGGTACAAGTTTTTCAAGTATAGATAAAGCAGACCTCGAAGATGACTGAAGATGTTGGGTGGTATTTTTGGGAATATCAGTAAAAAATCTTTCAAATTCAGTTGCTACTTCCAGATCTGCTGTACAACTCCTATTATTTATTTTAAGATTAAAGTTATTTTCAAGTACCGAGTTTTTACCAGATTCAGAATTAATAATATTCCAAGTAGTTTTGATTTTATTGTTAGACATTTTGATTTTATTTCTTAAATACAACGATTTAGCTGTGGAACAAGCTCGTTTGAAAACTCTGGAGTAATTTTTTACATATTCCGTAAAAGTCGGATTTTGGTTAAACATTCTTTCATTGTACAGATTATATAGTTTATTCCGACTTTTAAATAAACCAGTGGTTGCCCACTCACTAAATGTCATTCGCTGATTTACCATAATAGTTTTAGATTTATATACTTTTCTAAATTCACATTTAATAATTTCAAATAATGAACTGTACAGTTTGTCTGGGTCTTGGTGAGGGGACAGCGCTGGCAGATTGTTTTTGATATTTAGTCTAAATTTTTCCATGCGATATATATTGTTAGGAACAAACTTAACACTTTTCCTTAGAACTTTACTTTTAGTGCTAGGTAATGAAACATACTGACCACAATGATCAGAATCTAAAACATTAATTACTGACTTTTCACAAATAGAGAAATTAGTAAAAATATTATCAATACATGTAGCACTTGAGGCAGTTATTCTTGTTGGTTCAAAAAATAAATGATGCAGGTTGTATGATTTAAAAAGATTAATGAAGCTGCAAGCTATAGAAGATTCTTCTAAAATGTTAATATTAAAGTCTCCACAGACAACAATTCTTTTTGGTGAAACACATACCTTGTGCAATGCATCTTCCATAATTTCCAAAAAGGTATTATGTGGTGCACAAGGGGGTCTGTATACACTTAATACAATATACTTTTCAATCTCTATACAAGCTACTTCCATAACTCGTTCAACAGACAGGCGCACAATATCAAGTCTTTCCTTATATTTAATAAGATTATTTATGATTATTAACGAGCCTCCATGTAAAATATTTTCTCTGTTGAACGAGCTTGCAACTTGGTGATTATTGAAATTGAACATGAACTGGTAGCTTTTAAGCCAATGTTCAGTAATACATAAAATGTCAATTTTATTACAGCTCATGAACAACTCAATTTCTAAATTTTATTTCTCATACCTTGTATATTTTGATGTACCAAGTTGAAAGCATGTTTATTATTAAAATTACATTCAATATAATATTTATTTTCAGTTGGAGAGCTAGAGTTTATCTCTATTGTCCTTAAATCGAATTTAAATAATTATCAAATGTCAATTGTTTCAGATTGCTATAATCTGAGTCAACATTTATTTGCTCAATAGAGCTTTGTCGGTTAGCCAAGTTCTTGGCTGTAATACATAAATAATATGATAGCGCATCAGCTACCTGTCTCTTAATAAAAAGAGGAAGATAAACTTATCTCTTGTCTTATTAAATATCTTATTATTATAATAATTATTAATGTCAATTAAATGTAAATTATTATTGATTGACAAGGTGTGCATTGTCAAATTCAAACTATATCTAATATTATTTTCTTCCGCTGGCAAGTTGTTACTGTAGGGTATGTAAACATAATAATTTCGTTTAAGTTAAGTTAAGTTAAGTCAAACCATCCTCATTCATTCCAAAACATTGAAACACTAAGTATAAACTTTACATCAGACCACCAACCACTCAGAGCCAAAATATCACTCTCCAAGCCTGTGAAAACACGAACCAGGTTTGTTAATACACATTCCTCGTGGTGTTCCTTATCTGCTGGCGTTCCACAGGGCGGCGTGCTTTCTCCTCTACTCTTTACTGTTTTTATAAATTCCATATCTATTCAACTTCGCTCCTCCTACCACCTCTACGCAGATGATTTACAAATTTATACTCAGGCATCTTTGGGTAAGATGCACGATGCGATCGCTATAATTAACAGTGACATCCAGCACATATGTGAATGGAGCAAGACCCATGGGCTGAAAGTTAATCCATTGAAAACACAGGTGATAGTTATCGGCAGCCCAAGAATGACTCTAAAACTAGATAGAGACAAACTACCACCTATCTCTTGTGATGGTACTACCGTCACATATAGTGATAAAGTCAGGAACCTGGGACTATATCTGGATAAGTCCTTCAGCTGGGGTCCGCAACTCCAAGAACTCAGTCGTAAGTTGTTCGCCTCAGCTAGGTCCTTGCGAAGATTACACAATCTTTTACCTGTTGCTACGAAGATTTCATTAGCGCAAACCCTCCTTCTCCCTATCCTTGATTATGCCGATGTCAGCTATCCTGATCTCACCAAAGACCAACTAAATAAACTTGAGCGCCTTCAAAACTTTATTATTAGATTCATATTTGGATTACGCAAATATGATCATGTTTCTGAGTTTCGTACTAAGCTCAAGTGGTTGCCCATACGGCTTCGTCGGAATGCTCACATTCTTTCTCTTCTGTATAATATATTGTTTAATCCTGTCACCCCATCTTATCTTAAAGATCGTTTTGTATTTCTCGATGACTCCCATACAAGATCCCTAAGGTCGTCAGAGAGACTGGAGTTGAGAATGCCTGTGCACTCCACAACTTTTATGGATGGGTCGTTCACCGTCAGAGCTGTCCGATTGTGGAACGCCCTACCGGTTGTGGTAAGACGGGCACAATCACTGCCGTCGTTCAAAAAAATGGTTAAGGATCACTACCTTTCTCCTACATTTACAAATTGACGTGGACAACTTTCCTATGTATATATATGTACTGATGCTCTTATATATTATATATATATATATATATATATATATATATTTATGTATGTATATTTGTTACATAGATGTATTGATGTATGTATATTTTTATTATTAATTATTTGTATTTCTTATATTTTTCCTTCTTATCTCCTATTCTTTACACTTTAAGACTGCCCTCTATTTATCCGTTCATAAAATCCATCCCATGGTTGTCTGGAAGACATTGCCTTTGAGCGATAAGACCGCCAATTGTACTTTTATGATTGTGATTTTCGTTTTATTTGTATTTTTTTCTTTGTGTGCAATAAAGTGTATAAATAAAAATAAATAAATAAAATAAATAAAACAGTACACTTAAAAACGAAGCAGAAATACAAATTTACAAGGAAAACTTGAAAACTAAAATAACATCTCTACTCGACACTGAAACTAATGTAACAGTATAAGACTATTACGACAAAATAATAAATAATATTACAGACAGTTTACAAGTCGCACGAACTTCACGTTCAACAAAAGTGCACAGTGTACTCACAGAAAATACAGAAAGACTTTTAAAACAAAGACAAGAGTTACAAAGAACTAAAAATAAAACACGAACAATGAAAACGAATTCAAAGCTCTTTATAAGTTATTAAGTAAATATATAAAAAAGACTATAAAAACCATAGAATTAACATCCTTCACAAACATTTAGAAAGAAATGGAAGTCTAAAAAAGGGATATAAAGAGCTACGGATAGAAAAAAACATGGATTGATTGTTTGAAGGAGTCAGGAGACATTGCTTATAACCGAAAAGACATAATCAATATTGCTACAAATTTCTATAAAAAATTATATAATACACCGGACACAGGACACGAATTACTTTGTAAATGATCACATCGATATTGAAAAGCCACAATCCCACATAGAATCAGTAAAATGTGCAGAATTAATTGAAGCTATAAATAAACTAAAACCAGACAAAAGCCCAGGAGCAGATAATATCACTAATGACGCCATAAAAACCGCCTGCTTCTTACTAGCTGCTCCACTAACCAAATTATTAATTTGATTTTTGATACTGGTGTCACACCTTCCAATGATCGGAATCAAATATTATCTTGCTATACAAGAAAGGAGACCCAAAAGACATCATTGAGCATTGAGCTTACAGTTGCAATATATGTTAGATACTCAACATACAGCAAGCAGACAAGTGGGATTAGAAATGAATATCACAAGACCAAACTCATGACCATCTTCAAAAAATCAAAAGTAACAATAAAAAATGAACCATTAGATTATGTGGATCAGTACATATATTTAGGAAAACAAATTGGATTCCACAGAAATAGCAATGAACTGGAAGTAGAGAGAAGGGTGAAACAAACTTGGAAAAAGTATTGGAGTTATAAGGAAATATTTAAAAGCGAAATGCCTATAAAATTAAAAAAAAAGGTCATGGACTCGTGTCTCATTCCTTGTCTGACGTATGCATGTCAAACGTGGAAGTATACCAACAAAATAAAGAATAAAATAAATACATGCCAGCGAGGAATGGAGCGCAGTATGTTAAATATCAAGAAAATTCAAAAAATAAGACAACAAAATACGATCAAAAACAAAAGCAATAGATTCTCTCAAATACAGCCAAAAGTTAAAGTGGAAATGGGCCGGTCATGTGGCACGTCTTAAAGATCACAGATGGACCAAAACTGTTACTTCATGGAAAGGTCCAACGGGCAAAAGACATAGAGGAAGGTCGTTCACCAGATGGGACGACGACATTAAAAAATTGCTGGTCCAGAATGGCAACAAACAGCTTAAGACCGAGAGAAATGGAAAGCTTTGGAGGAGGCCTTTACCTGAGAGGGGTTCCAGTACAGGAAAATACTACTGCCTACCTACTTAAAACTAATATTAGTAAAAATTAGATAATTATATTAGGATAATTTTAAGGTACATAGATATAAATTTCTCTATCTTTTTATTTATTAGTTTTGTCTTTTGTTAGTAAGTATTGGTAGGAAACATCATCTGTAAATTTATTTGTGAAACTGGAAATATAAGGCTTTTTTATTTTTATTTTATTTATACACACAGAGAAGGCACAAAAAATGACTCTGACGCTAGTTAGGGCAACGAGGGGGGCAAGGCCCAATAAAAAAAAAAAACCTAACCTAACCTTTTTTTTTCTTTTTTTTCTCGCGGTGAAAATCCCTTTACGGACCATCCCCGAAGGGGCGGGGGTGTGTCGGACTCACCGGTGCACCTTCCAGCCCAGCAAGACGTGGAGCTGGGTCGGGTCCCTATCGTAGTCTGCGCACCGAAATACCGACTAAAAACCCCGCGTTGGCCACCATCGGTGCACTTTGGAGACGGCCCCGGGATACCGCTCAACAGACGCGCCAGGACCGCCTTCTTGTGCACTGCCGCTTACAGCGATGCGGCTTTAAACGCGTTTGGCGTGACGTCTCGGGGGCCGCCAGGATAGGGAAGGCAGCCCCGTGTGGCCTCTGCGGCGCCGGGTTAGTTGGCGTCCCGGCGCCTAGTTCGTCGTCTGCAGTGACGACGAGCGGGATCGTTCTGCTCCCGATTCCGCTCGGCGCTCTCCTTCTGCAACATGACGCGCTCGCAGAAGGAGAGCATGGCTCGCCACGACCTCTGGCTGCCGACCATGGCGGCACCACGGCCGGCAGCGCGCGCGAGGAAACTTTCGAATTCCGCCTGGGACCTGTTGGGAGAGAAATAGACTCCCACTATCCACGATGTCCCGAACGTATGTTCCCTGTAAGTGTCGGGACGTTCGGAACACGTGCTGGAGCCGCTTCGCCATTCGCGTGAGGGCCTCGCTGCGAGTGGCCGGCGGCACATCTTTTGGAGCCGGCTTTCTCCAGGGGTGCGCCTCCTTGGCCTTCCGCAGATCGGCCTCATCCGCCTCCATCGCCTCGGCCTCTGCGATGCACTTGCTTTCAAGCGCCGCCTCATATGCCGCCTTCACCCTTTCCACAGCGTCGTCGTCCGCACACGAGCTCCGCGCTGGAGCCGGGGGCTTCCTTTTCAGTTTTTTCGTGGCAGCACGGGAGTCCGTCTCCGCAGTACTGCCACCATCACTTGCTCTCTGCCGTTTTTCAGCAGGAAGTGACCCTCGCTGTCTTGTGCGGCTTTTCTTCGCTCGCGATGAGTCGCTGCTCATCCCGGACTCCGAATCGAAGTCGCGGGATGGCGCGTTCCTCACCGCAGGCGGTCCCATTAGGGAAGGTGCCCAACTGGACGCTTGTGAATTGTCCGAATCAGGCAGCCTTTCTACTACCACGGAACATGATTTTATTTTGGAAGAATAACTATTCATTTTGTTCCCACGAGTATGGGGGAAAAGAAGGTCCACCCAGGCAGTGCCCCCTGTACCTGGGTAAGCCTAGCGTAACCCGCCAGAGGGTCGGCCGGTACTCTGGCGGGGGTCGCACTAGAGACTGAACTGCCCATCAGCCATGCATCCCCCCGCGGTGCGCTGCCGCTTGGGATTCGGGGTACTTTTTATCCTCCCTCGCGGTCCGGGCGGTTAAGCCAAGACCCTCGGTCCGGCAGGAGTGCGAGACATGACCACAAACCTCACAACCGGATTACAATATGCGGCGGCGACCGTAGGAGGGACACTCCCACAGTCCGCCCGGCGGCGGGGTAAGCGCACACCGGGCCCGCCGAAATCTCGAGGACAGAACTGGAGGGCGACCAAAATGAAGGGTCTCGCCTGCAACGACAGATGGAGGCGGCCGCTACAAAAGACAGCGACCGCCAAACCCCCTGCCCTCCCCGTCGGATATTCGCCGTCGGCCATAGTAGTTGCATAACTGCAACTACGATGACCCACGTTGCCCAGGGTGAACCACGTGGAGGTTCCCGACATAGCACCCCACCCACTCGAAAACTTTTTTTTTGTTTTTTTTTTTCTCGCGGGGAATATCCCTTTACGGACCATCCCACCCCCGAAGGGGCGAGGGTGTATCGGACTAACCAGCGGCTTCCGAGCCCAGCGAGATGTTGTGCCGCCCGTGGATGTGGAGGGGCGGCCGCTGGGTCGGGACCCCACCACAATACGCGCCGAAATACCGACTAAAAACCCCGCGTCGGCCACCATGGGTGCACTTCAGAGACGGCCCCGGGTTACCGTTGAGCGGACGCGCCAGGACCGCCGCTTAGCGACGTGGCATAAGACGCTTTTATCGTCACGTCTCGGGGGCCGCCAAGGTAGGGACGGCGGCCCCATGTGGCCTCTGCGGCGCCAGGTTAGTTGGCGTCCCGGCGCCTCCTACGTCTCCTGTGGCGACGAGCGGGATCGATCTACTCCCGATCCCGCTCGGCGCTGGTATTTCCAAGTTCAAAATGTCCTGGTATCGTTCGGTGAAGTCAATGTGGAGGTTTTCCAAATGTTGGCAGTAGGCAAACAATTCGTTGTTACTGCATGATACTGATAAATTCAGAAAATTGTGAAACTCACGTCTGCCCAGATTCTTTTTCTGTAGAAGCAGTTTGGCTGCGAAAGCAGCAACGACGTTTTTTGTTTTAATTAAATTTCTTTTATCGCCTTGCAGTTGGAGATTCATGTCATTGAACAATTTATACAGGTCTGTCATGTAAGCTATATCATTCTTTGATATTATGAGCTTGTCGTGCAATTCTATATCTTTAGTTTCCAATAACTCTACATCAGAGTCAAACAGGTTGTAAAATCGAGTCAGACAATTGCCTCTTGATAGCCAACGAACTTCAGTATGAAACAACAAACGGTTGAAATCCTCATCATTAGTAACATAAAGCTGATGAAATAATCTATCATTCAAAAGAGCTGTTGCGGATTTTGTTGACTGCTTTGATGACATATTGCAGTGATTGAAATAGTTTTTCACTTAAGTTTCTAGCAACTAAATGTTGTCTATGAATAACGCAATGTACACCAAGGACATCTGGAATTTATTTTTTAAGTACGCTATGAAGCCTTTATGGCACCCTGTCATAGTCGGAGCGCCATCCGTAGCAACTGAAATAATATTTTTCAAAGGAATATCTTTCTCATCGCAAAACTTTTCCAATATATTGAATATGGTTTCGCCTTTTGTATCGGTCTCTAAATTTCTAGCAAATAATAGTTCTTCACATATTTTCTCATCTTTAATAAACCTCACGTAAGACAACAACAATGCTTCATTAGTTGGTAAAGTGGACTCATCGAGCTGAATTGAGAATTGACTTGTCCTCAGGTGATCGTACAATGATTCTTCAATGTTTTCAGCCATTTCATCAATTCGTCTTTGCACAGAATTATTACTCAAAGGAATTTTTCGGATATTGTACGAAGCTCGAAGTCCGTCGTCATTTTGCTTAGCAGCCGCCAAAAATACACTTGGCTGAGTATTATGCTTCTTCTCTAGGTCTTGAAAATATGCTACATTCTTGTCTTTCTTATCTGGATGAATTTTATTCAAATAATCTTGCAGTCTTGAAGGCTTCATTGCTTCATTCGAAAATGTTTTTAGACATAGAAGACACAAAGGCGATGATGGGTTTGTGGGATTTTCAATGAATCCGAATTTAATATATTCCGCACAGTATTGCAGTCTCTTCTTTTTTACTTCCGACATTGTTTTGCTTTGAGAAATACGTTCAACTTCGCGAGTAGTGCAGAGGAGGCGTAAGTACTGCTCATTTATTGCACGCGAAACCACAAATGAAAATAAAATAAATATTACATTGTTTATATAGGAATGCTTAAGCAGCACGCACCGACAGGAATAAAACAAACATGCGTAAACTCGTTTATCTTAACCGACGCTCAATCGTACTCAACAAATTCGAACAAGTATTCAATGAACCAGCCGTCTGATACAGGAATGCACAATTCGGGTTATTTAACAAAAACTTGTTAAAACATGATAGATATCTACGAGTACTAATAACTATTAAAATGTGAAAGTGTGTCTGTTGCCTTTTTATTTGTTTGTTTGTGTCTACTTTCATTACGAAACGAAGCGACCGATTGACATGATTTTCATTTTTTCTATATTCAATAAAATAGGACAGATATATTAACTACGCGGAGAGAAATATAGAACTGAGTTTGAGCAATCTTTTAATTAATATTAGTTGATGTTCACAAGTTGTTGTTGAGAGTCGAGAGCTCATGCAGTCGTTGTCTAAGAGGCCTCCTAGCTAAATAAAATTACAAATCACCCCCCAGGCCTCTACACAACGCTCCCATTTTCTTTCTGGGTCTCTTACCACCCCCCTTGAGACCTGCAGCGCCCACAAGGGGGCGTTATCGCCCACTTTGGGAAAGACTGTATAAAAGGATTGATAAAAAGTTTTGGAATTTATAGTGTAATGACCATAGATTTAGTATAAAACATAGATCGGCAATGTGAAAGAGATAGAATAATTTAACTCATATGTTAAAGTGAGATGCATGATGCGACCATACGTTTACACAGGAGTAGCCTGCAGTGACCCAGATCCAAAATATGTCAAACTAAGCGAGCAACAAAATTCGCTTATTTTCGTAATTTATTTAATTTTACAGTACTTGGTTATATTTATTAAACGTAGTTTATTATAGTGCATTGTGCAGTGCCAAGGTGTGGTTCATGCAGGCGTAAAAATTCGAAATAATTACCGGTAATAGGTACCGTCCACTTTTGCACAATACTATTTTGTGACGATATTATAGAATTAAATGGAAACCCGTGTATACATATCGGTAGAAAAGAATATAGTATTTTATTTTATAAATACGCTGAAAGCATCCATTGCGTATAAAAAATAATATCTGTACTGTTCTGTATCAGCCCATATACGTCCCACTGCAGGGCACGGGCCTCCTCCACAATCGACAGTGCGATTGAGAGTGGCTAGGCCATATAGTCCACCACGCTGGCCTAGTGCGGGTTGGCGGACTTACATACCATAGAAATTCTTATAAATCGCTATGGTATGCAGGTTTCCTCACGATGTTTTCCTTCACCGTTTTAGTGCGTGGTGATTGACTATCAATACACACATGACTCCGAAAAGTCAGAGGTGTGCCCTGGGATTCGAACCCGCGACCACCGTGGTCATGTGGGCAGCCGCGTCTAGTCCGTTTACCAACAGGCCACCACGCACTATTAAAAAATAATATCAAATACGTGAATTTACAATAATTTCAACCTAAAGTTGCTAGAGATTTCAGTTAACTCGTCGGTTTTGTCCCGAGTGGACGCGTGTTGTTTGTTCTCGTGAGTTTCGCAAGTGAAGTGCGGTCATTGGCTGGTTATTGAATTTTTGAATTCCTTGTCTCACTTTGGGTGCTCTTACCGATTGACCACTCCCACTGGGTGGTCTGTGAAAAGGACGTAATAATATCTGTCGGTGCGCATTTTATTGTGCCAGAATTTTGTTTTTGCAATTTGCTGGTTTTGAACCGCCGCCCCGAGCGCCTTGCGTGGTGGGGAGTTCTGACGCGCACGCTCGGACAACGAGCCACCGATCTACATGCAGTAGCTGTCGAAACAAATAGTCGGTACGAGCGTGCATCGACATTGCGCAATATCACTGATTGAACTGATTTCATTGAATTCGACGATCGTCACGTTGTTACTACTTGATATATTTAATTACTGTGCATAAAATTATTTCATTAACATCTGAAATGTCAAGCGTACAACGCACCCCTCCTAACATGACGAAAACAAGGGTTAATAACAACCAGAATCATATGCAGACACAATCGGATGCTGCCACTACGACACCATTGAATGAAGGCCACAAATCGAACCGAAGCAAACGTCTCCGACATGAAAACTCGCCTCAAAATGCCGCAGATTTAATACCGGATTCACTAAGAGATCAACTCGCTGCTTGGAAAAAAGACCAAGATAGCAGTATTTCGAAGATATTGGAGGAACAAAAAAATCTTATTTCTAAATTATTATCGGAAATTGGTGAAATAAAGAATCAAAATACCCAGATTCAAGCCTCCAACGTTGAAATCCATAAATCAAATGAAGAGATAGTTCAGTCAATATCGTTTATCAACAACAAATTTGAAGATATGAAAAAAAAATGGTTGCCTGTAAAGTCGGTTTTACGGGCGAAGATTTTACGTGACAACGTCTTTTTCTCGGTAGAATATTTATTGATATGAATATAATTAAATTGCACAATAGGAACAAGGAATTGAATGAAAATAAGAATTGCACAAATTTTAACTATAGAAATATATTTTGTTTACTAAAACATTGTACATGTAATGACGAATCTAAGCACTCCATATTTTCACTACAGACACAGCTGACGATACTTTAACCACACGTGTGAACTTGTATTGTGACGCTTTCTTGTTTTTCCAACGCCAAGAACGTTCGAGAAAGACAAAGACAGAGACACAAGCATGCGCCGATTCAATGCGCCTAATTCTCTAGTGCTGCGCGCGCACCGTTACGTTACCGGGCGTTACACTTTTTCATAAGTGACTCCCAGCCGCAACCTAATTTAAGACGTTGTCACGTCAATAAGAAAAATCGTATTTTGCCTGCTCTCGATTGTCGAGCTCGTCAAGACGATTCCTCTGACTCCAAACACGGGGGGTTTACTTTAAGAAATGACGGAGTTATGCCTGGACAAATATTTTAGGGGAGAGAGGGAGGAATTTGGGGATTTGGTTGGGGCCAATCTGTAGAGCTCACCGAGCCGGTTCCAAAGATACCAAACTCGGTGGGTCTACGATCTATATTGGCCGAGATAGGATTGGGGGGGTGAGGTAAATTTTCGGGGTGGGGGTAAGGGAGGGGGGGGGGAGGAAGGTTTCGTGGGGAGGCTAACTTAAATTAATTTTTTGGAGGTAAAATATTTTTTTTTGGGGGGGTAATTTTTTATGCTTAATTTGGGATTTCTGGCGGGGTCAATTTGTAGCCCTCACCAAGACGGTTCCGAGGATACCAAACTCGGTGGGTCTACGACCTATGTTGGCCGAGATAGGATTGGGGGGGGTGAGGTAAATTTTCGGGGTGGGGGTAGGGGAGGGGGGGGGTAGGTTTCGTGGGGAGGCTAATAGGCACTATTTCGGAATAAGGGTGGGGGAAGGCAGGGGGGGGGGCTATGGGACAATTTTGGAAAAAGTGGGTGAAACTGAAAAATAATTCTCTAGTGCTGCGCGCGCACCGTTACGTTACCGGGCGTTACACTTTTTCATAAGTGACTCCCAGCCGCAACCTAATTTAAGACGTTGTCACGTCAAAAGAAGTCGACAAATTGAGACAAGAACGCAACGAGCAACAACTGTACATAGAAAATCTAGAGAAGAAGGTAATAGACTTACAACAAAAATCTCGTTCTACTAACATAGAAATCCGCAATATCCCACTAGAAAATTCAGAAACCTCTGAAAATCTGATAAACTTAGTATCGAGAATCGGAGAAACCGTGGGTGTTACTTTTTTGAAATCAGAATTACGCGACATATATCGTCTACCTGGAAAGTCCTTCGGTACATCGCCGCGCCCAATAGTAGTCGAATTTACTACAATGCAAACCAAGCAAGCTCTTCTCTCTGCCGTCCGTACGTACAATAAAGGAAGAGAAAAAGAAGGCTTATTGAATACAACAACGATCGGAGTATCCGGAGCACAATTACCTGTTTATGTGGTTGAACATCTGCCTACCAGTACCAAAAAACTGTTTCATGTATCTCGTGAATTTGCTAAGAAAAATGGGTATAAGTACTGCTGGATATCCAACGGGAACATTTTTCTTCGTAAGCAAGAAGGTGAAAAACAGTTGTTAGTGAAGTCTGAAGAATGTTTAGTGAAAATTAGCAAGTGACTATTAACAGTTAGAAATTACAATTTTTTCGCTCTTAGTGCAGTTATAACTTATACTATTTTTAAAACTAACATATATGTAATAACACAAACATCCACACATTTCCTGTTCCACTATCTTCCTACAGTATCGGTTTCTATAGTTAGTATTATTATTATTTCAAATGGCTACAGAAATAGACAATATAAATAAAGAACTTGATAATATTCTCGTTGGATGCTCCTATAATTGTAACCCTGAGGACAGTTTTCAGTATTTAAACCACAGACAAATAGATTTAAACCAACTACAAAACAACATAACATTATTACATGTAAATATACGTAGTGTCAACAAAAATTTTGATCAGTTAAGTATTTTATTAGAAAGAATAAAAGTAAAAGTAGACATAGTTATACTGACAGAATGCTGGCTACGTAAAACTATTAACATACCAACCCTCAGTGGTTTCCAGCTACACTCTTCACAAACAAACTGTAACCAAAATGATGGAGTCATTATATATACCTCATTAGCTTTAAGGTGCACTGTATCGGATCCCCATTTCCGTGGTGGAAATTGTTTGGTGTGTCAAGTAGACGACA